>JADLZN010005675.1:0-186338 GCA_018155175.1 Sinocyclocheilus anophthalmus | reverse complement strand
GGAATGGTTGGCAATTCAACTCATAGAAATTGAGCTAATATTAATTTCTTTGTACATTACTGCTAACAAAATGAGTCTCTTGATGGTGTATTTTAATTTGTGATTTATTTTTCAGACCAAATCATTGAAATGGGAGAGGTTGAGAGTTTGCAAGACAGACCTTTGTGTCCACAGCAGCATCATGTTCAGTCTGTACCAGTGAATTCAGCCGGTGATGCTCCCAGCCAAGAGAGAGATAGTTCAGCACAGCAAAACACCATATATGACTCTGAAATGGAGATGACCATTAGTGACAGTGCTGCTGAAATAGTAACAGTTGAAACAAATGCCAGAAAAACCTCTAGAGTTACAGAAGAACACCAGAAAAAGAAGGATGTGAGTCTATCAGAAAAAGGTAGTGAGTTTATATCTGCGAAGGAAGACTCACCATTTGAATTTAGTAGATTAGAATATACATCAGCTGTGCCAAAAGAGATGACTGCTGTCACACAGCAGTGCTCTCCCACTGTTCAGAGAGAGGTGGAGAATGGGCAGCAAATAGATTCAATAACTGCACGCAGGAAGACTCACGTCACCTCTCGTTGTACTAAAAGTAGCAGACGCACATGTAAACTGAAAGAATCAAACCCAGATCCAAGAAAAACATACCTAATCTCCCAAGATCCTCATGGCATTTTTAATGACTGTTTTAGTGATCCTGAGCTTCAGAATTCTGAAAGAAGCAAGGCAATGCCTTCACATGGAAATATTTCAAATAAAGCTGCTAAAAGCAAAGCTAAAGAGTCCCATGCTACCCGGGAAACCAGGAGAACAATTATAGATCAAGTATAAGCTAAAACCTCCGAAGACGCAGAAGACCAAAGTCGTGTTCCCTTATTACTGGATACAGTTTATCGGATATGCACGAAATGTTCAATCTGCCAGTCCTTATGCCCGCGCGGCTGGTAAGCACATCCAGCACCAATGAGCCCATGTCTGTGAACAAAGAAATATTAAATTCAGCTATGCATCACATGAATAAATTCAGGGTTTCTGCAGGTTCAACGGAGATACATTTAAGACTGGCTGGAACCCTGAAATCCACACATATCTAAAGTTAAATATGCCTCTCTAGAGACCGTCAATAATCAGCCATCACCTGTATAGCAACCAAATCTAACCTGTCAAATAAGACGCCAGCTGTTTTGGTTCACATCGAACTGGAAAGCGAGCTGTTGATTTTACCCTCTTCTGTTCAGCATGTCCATCTCTAGGCTTGAAGAAGGTGCCAGTGGAAGACTCTCCCCACCATCTGAGCCTGATCAGAGTCACAGGAGGAGGTCTGGTGATGACCCACAGCACTTTACTCACTGTCACCCTCAGAAAGCATCTCAGCTGACCCTCCACCAGAGGAGGAATACTGGTGGATGGAGAAACATCACTGAGCACTGCAGAGTGTGGATAATAAGAAAGATATGAGTTCATAATGCCTGGAATACAGCGGTTTCTTTTTTACAGTCCAAATCCAAGTGCAGCCAACAACAAATAAGCATTAGTCATTCGCTTCGGCTGTCTCAAAACGCAGTGAGCGCTAAAATACTGTATATAATATACTTATACTTATATAATATACATTTTTTGAACAACCTCCAAACCAATGCAACTGACCCCTTTTTCTGTTGCTTACACCCTTTGAAGGTTTCACCTTTTTATTCTTCATTCCTCACATCGAGAGTGTTCTAAATTATGTTATGAATGAATCAAAGCCATCATACTTCTTTGACAGTTGCATTAACAAACATAATACCGCTGAGCAAAGGCTCGACCAATCAGAGCCTGGAACAATGACTTCTCTTTGCTTTTTTTTTTTTTATACAGTCTATGGCGAGAGGGCACTATTCACATATTTACTGAAAAAAGATAGAGATATCTTCAAAGAGAAGCATGAGTACAGAAAAAGTACTAACCCACAAAAGTGTGTGGTTAATGCAGAAATGTAAACCACTCAAAATCGTTTTCATTCATGAAAATAAAGCTTAAATATAATTGGTTAAAAAAACTTAAAAAGTAGATATACGTTGGCAACGTACTGAAATAAAGTTGAAATGCTAAACACTACAACTTAAATTGAAATAAAATGTAGTTAAAGCTAAATAGAATGTAAAAAAAAAAACTTAAAAAATGAAAATATAAGCGAATTATAAATATGAATACTATAATAGCATGTAAATAATACTAAAATAACACTGCAAATGAAAACATACTCAAATATTTCTTATCAAATGAGTGATACAGGAACCTTCAGCAGCTTTTAGATCAAATAGTACATTATAACAAATGCACTCATACACACACACACTTCTTTTCAAGAATATATCATTTTAATTGTACGAGTACATTTGTCACAATAGTAAACAGAAAAAAGGAACTGAAAATACAACAAATTATATTCTTCAATCAGCATCAAAGCTACGCAACATAAAAATAAAAAAAGGAATCTAAATACAGTTGGCAGCTACTAATTACAAGCTCCTTGACCCTTCCCAGCAATCTTTTTTGAACACTCTAAGAGAGCATTATGAATGTCTTTAGCACATGAAATCTGTGATTTTATCATACTGAGATACTGAGAGTAAGACAGAGACTCTGTTTGCACTGTGTCCGGCTTCGTGGCTGTAGGTACGAGATTTGGAGAATGCTTTGTGCTGTCGATGCTCTGAGAGAGGCACTCATGGGCCAGCCGCTGAAGAAACAAAATGTCAATGTTAATCAAAATCAAAAAATTGAATTTTGAATGACATTTTCAAAAGAAACACAGCAGTTACTTACCAGGCAGAGCTCCAGTTGATCACAGAGAGCATAAAACTCCTCTAAACTTTTGTCAAAACGCTGAACTGCTGCATCATTACCCTTCCTACATTTTGAGAAGTGAAATAATATTATTTCTTGGTTTATGCACCCATAAATCTTTCTATTGAATCTAATTTCTGCCACAGGATAAAAAGAAATAAATAATTGGGACGTTTTATCTCACAACTCAACAAAAAGCAATCTCAGAATTGTGAAAAAATATGAATAGCGAGAAAAAAAGTCACTATTACATTCGTATTTTTATATATTTGATGGAAATAAAAACAGAGTTGTGAGGAAAACTCAGAATTCATATTCTTTCTTTCTTTTTGGTGAATTTTTATCCCTCAGAATTGCAAGGAAAAAAGTCAGAACTGTGAAATTAAAAAGTCACAATTATCTTTTTTTATTTTTTATTCCGTGGCAAAAACAGGCTTCCATATATGTATATTAATAGACAGAGAGAACAGACAATACATACAATATACATACATACACAGTGCTGGGAAGATTACTTACAAATTGTAGTCGGTTACTGATTTCCCCCAATTAATGGACACAAATTGTACATCATCCATTGCATTCAACATTTTAGGTAATATAATCGACTACTATTTAGATTGCGTGCAGACCTGACTCTTTTATCACATGATTAAATAGTTTAATATGGTTCCGAATTGAAATAAAAATACAAAGAAGTGAAATATATTCCTTCCTTGTTATTAACAGCATGAAGTGCATTACCATTTAATGTGTTTTTCAAGACAAAAGCCTTCCAAAGATACAGACTTGTGTGAATAATATGCAATCAATAAAAAAAGTAACTGAAGTCGGTCTACGAGTATTTTAAAATGTATAACTCTACTTACGTAGTACTTTTTGGAATCTGCATTTGGTTATGCCAACTTATCAATTTTGTTGCTAAATTTAGCAACTTTTTCAGACTACCCTAGCAACTTTTTTTTTTTTTCAAAAAGCACCTAGCAACAAATGTAGCTTTTTTTATTTTTTATTTGGCAACATTTAGCAACTTTTGGTATGTGACTCAAACGATAAAGAGGCACACATTTTCCATCTAAATTACGCAAAATGAGTAAACCAAAGATGCCTAGCAGTACACACATCACTTGAATGAAGTTACTGCTATTTGCAACTGTTCAATTTGATGATAATTTAATAATTGTTCATTTATGATACACCTCGTTAGTAGCTTGTACCTGTGATTGTTGATCAGTTAGTACACTGTAAGAAAAATATATAGAAAAATGTAAAAGGTACTAGTAATTTTCCAGGACATTATCCATTATAACCCTGTAACCCGAAAACACAAAATACAATGCGTAAATTTAAAATGCAGGTAAAAACCTGTGAATTCTTTTTTTAGAGTGTAGCATACTGACTAATACTTGCTTAAAACTATAATTGTTCAGAATGTGTGGTTTTACTAGTTTACTAGCTAATGAAACAAACTTGAAATTGTTAAAAAATGTGTAAGTGTTCAATAATTCAATGTTGTATATAAAAATGGTTATTTATATTTGAACATTATATTATGCATTTATATTATTTTACGAACAAATCTAAATTAACATATAAAAAATATATTTTTTTAATGTAGTGAACTTTTAGCAACAAATTGACCTTCCTTTTGCAACTTCCCCTGAAAATTAGTTGGCAACACTGATCTGATTACTTAAAGGGGTCATATGATGCAATTTTAAAGATCATTATTTTGTGTATTTGGTTAACGATATTTTGAACATATGCTTTAATGTTCAAAAAACACATTATTTTTCAAATACTGTACATTATTGTAGGTCCTCTATGCCCCGCCTCTCTCAAACGCTTCGTTCGCATGCGCGTCTCTCTGCTTGGCCAGCTTACACAGGCATTGTGGATTGCCGAACACTGCAAGCACTCGTCGGAAATGTACGCTCCTTACCATAATCGCGAGCTTTATTTTTCAAAATAAATGTAAAGACAGTAAATACTGTCATTAGTTTTACCATCAGTTCAAGCCAGAAATGGGAACAGAGTCGCGTGACAGACACAGTGAAGTTGGTATGTGTTTGCAGTACACGGTTAAGACACTTGACTCCACTGTGATGTGGACATTTGGGCGCATTATGCAAATATTTCCACATAGTGACGTAGATATGTGGGGGCGTGTTAGAACGAGCCGTTTTAGGTAGGCGTGGTTAACTTTTATAAAGAATATCTCTTTGGTTTTGAGAATTTTGTCTTTGCAACTTCAGGGATCTTATCAATGCAGCTTGTAACACTCCAAAGAGAAAGGAGAAATTGAAAATCGCATCATATGACCCCCTTTAATCCAGATTACAGGTGAAATCATTACTACCAGCACCGTACATGCGTGTGTGTATTGCATATTCATGCACCATGTCATTTACATAATAGTCGGGGAATCTTACTCTGTTGTTCTTCCGTTGTCAATAGCTGCATTGTGTCCAAAATTTTGTGAAGCAATGGACATGACGTTCTGAAAACATAAAATTGTAAATGAATGTTAGTATTCTATTTCAAACAAGCACGTTCAGCTCTCACGATCAACGGAAGGCACCAAACAAACCTGTAAACTATCTTTCAGCAGAGGAATCAGCATTTTGAATCTGTGAACGGGATCAAAATCTTGTTGTTGACTGAGCTGCTGCTGCTGTTGTTGTTGTTGTTTGTTGATGTGGCTGTAAAAAATTAGCCTCTTGCTGAACGCCTCTGAGCACTGTTAGGTGGACCATCTGCTGCTTGTCTACGCCTTGTTGACATGCATGAACATCGCCACTTCCGCTGATATCTTTTCTTCTTCTTCTTATGATGTTTTATGGTGGTTGGCAAACCAGCTTTTGGTGCATATTCCGCCACCTACTTGGATGGAGTGTGAGGCGATGATATCAAGGGAAATGCTAATAAAAAAAACAATATACAGTATATCCTTCTACCTATATTTTATTATATACATTTTTTATTTTCAGAAAATTAATAAGAGCTTTATAACCTTTATGAGAACTGTTTAACACATTCTGTAATGTCATAGAATTAATGCTGTCAGATTTTAATTCCTCTTTTAACTGTATTCTTTCCCTTTCATATGCCCTACAGTTAATCAGCACATGCTCTACAGTTTCTGATTACATTGACCAGATTCATGTCTTCTTATCATCTGGAGTGATTTATTAAGAGTAGAGTGTCCACTTCTCAATCGAGATATCACTGTATCATCCCTTCTATTACCAAAAGCAGTTCTTACATGTCCTACTTGTTTATCTATATTATACAAATGTCGCCCTTTGTTACCTTTATCCCATCTCTCTTGCCATATCTTTCTGACAGCTACTTTAATTAAACCTTTAATTTCAGATTTACTCAAGGGTATATGTATGTCAATATTTGTGTGCTTAAGAGCCTGTTTCACGATCTTGTCTACCTCCTCATTCCCTTCCACTCCAACATGAGCAGGCACCCATACAAATTCTGCTAGAATTCTCAGTTGCTGTATTCGGTACAAACTTTGCAGTACTTCTAATCAAATATCTTGTCTAGATTCTGATTTTCCACTCAGTATACTTGTGAGTGCAGAATATGAATCTGAACAGATTACCACTGTTGTTGGTTGGATTTCTTGCACACACTGTAAAGCTATCTGAATAGCGATCATCTCTGCTGCATATACTGATATATTATTAGAAGTTCTTTTTGCAGACTTATATTTAAAGTGAGGAATATACATGGCAGCACTTGTACGCCCAGTTTCTGGGTCTTTAGAACCATCTGTATACATTTGTAAAAATTGAAAGTAATGACTATCTAAATGCTGCTGCACTATTGTCTCTTTGGGAACATATTTCTTGTTTTCGTTTATTAAATTAGATATCTGCAAATCAACTGTTGGCATAGAAAAAAACCAAGGTGGATATACTGGCAGAGCCGCCGTGGGGCTAATATCGATATTACTGATACCTATTTGTTGAGCCTGCTTGCCTACTGTCCAGCCAAAACTATTTATATATGTCTGCTCATATTCCCAGCAGCTCTCCAATATTTTTTTACTGGATGATTGGTGAAATGACCTTTAATACCAGTCCAATATACCATTTTAAGCTGAATTTCACGAATGTCTAGTGGTGTTTCACCCATTTCTACCTGCAAAGCTGTCACAGGAGAGGATCTAAACGCTCCACAACATATTCTAAGGGCTTGGTTTTGAATTACCTCTATCCTAGTTAATAATGAGGCTGATGCTGAGCCATATACTATTCTACAATAATCAATTGCTGACCTAATTAATGCACTGTATACCCTTTTAAGAGAATGTCTAGTAGCTCCCCAATCTACTCCTGCCAAGCACCTCGGCACATTGACTCCTTTCTTACATTTATCAACTAACGTCTGAATATGTGACCCAAATGTTAATTTGGAATCCATCCATACTCCCAGATACCTTATTAGTGATACTTGCTCTAATGTTTGTTTATACAACTTTAATTTAACTTCAGGAATGTCCTTCTTCTTTGAAAAACATGTTACCTGGGTTTTCCGCTGGATATGAACACATCTAGCGAATGTTGCTAGCTAGTAACTGTTGAGACAAAAATGCTGTCTACCTCCAGGGGGCGCTAGAAGACTCCGAGCCGAACGGGTCATCAGGACCAGCGCTGAGAAAAGTAGCAGGAAGCACACTGGGCTACTTCATAAGTTACACTTAAATAGTACACAGCGAAGAATATTAAAATGGAAAAAGCTGTTGTTTAGATACATCGTACATAACCAAAAACAAGCCGTAGTGTCTAAAATATCGATGGCAGTCAATTGAAACAGTAGACTTTATATATATAGTTATATATATTAAAAAAAAAAAAAATCGTGCATAAATATCCTCCAATATCTCTCATAATTTGCATGCGGTCACGCGAACAACCGGTCTGTACTTAGTGGAGTCACCGTGGGTTGAACATGCAATAAATCTAATATAGAAACAAACTTTTTTTTCCCCTGAAATCGGGACATGAAATATGATGATCAATAACAAAAATCTTTGACGAGTTCATTATTTTATAAGTTTATTATTTGAATCGAACCATATCGATGCAATGCAATACAATGATGCTTTGAGAGATGTACAAATCAACATTCCCCAAAAGCCTGATTTATCATATTTGATATTCATATTTAAAATGATTTAAAAAAGCATGTATGGATAATCAAGTACACCTAAGTTACTTCAGTCCATTAAGTGTTCATCTTAAAATAGTATTAACTAATACTACCAACGGTACTAACAATAACATAACAGTTATTTTTACATTTACTTTATAAAAATCAGCAAAGAAAAGAAAAAGATAAGTGAATCATAACCTATTAATACTATATTTGATATACTTGCTAAAAAAAAAAAAAAACGTCATATGGCAGAATAAACGTTTTGATTGTAGAGGCGTATAAATGTCATATCATTTTGATATGGTAAGGGTGGGTCAATCCATAATCAACTAGTTTGCAAATTTGTCATTGAGAGGTTAAATACAGTAATATTTATGCTATACAAACTATAGTATAAGCTCTAAATCAGTCGAGTTATTTGTACCAGAATTTACCTAGAAATGTATAGAACGTCACCGAGGCATCCTCTTTAAGTAACACTTTTAAAAAGTGCCATGCAATAATGCCAAATTACAGGTTTTAGCTTAAAGGCTTTTTTTTTTTTTTTTAAAAAATCATTACGTTTTAATATATTTTATTTGACTTTTAAAAAAGTGCACTTATTTCCATGTGTTGATGAACATAGGCTACTAGAGCGAATATATATGTAGGCTAGCTACTTGTATATAGGCCTTCTTGATTGTAATTTTAACTGCAGTGTGAAATCAATTATTAGAAATTACACTAAAGCATATTTTAAATGCTTGTCATTACATTCGTCAGTACACTTTACCTTATTTGGGCTGTTATTTTAAAGACAACGGGAGTAATTATGAAATTACATATAAGCCTAGGCTAAAGTTGTCTTCTTAAGTTCAATTAATTGCATTTAATATAAATTAAAACTATAATACATTTTCATTTAATTTGCAAATAACACGCAAGTGTCCAAAAACATCACATTCAATGTGCACACTTCTGTGATAGGCTAAGTACTCTTTTTAAAAGCATGTTAAAGTGTACTTTTTTTTTCAAGAGCCACATGTCTTTTTGATTTTTATTTAATAACTACTGCCTTGAATAAGATCTTACGCGTAACAGTTCACATATCGTCCAAAAGACGAAACCGTAACAATTTACACAAATGAAAACGTTCAAAAGTTTACATATGCTTTACACAGTGTGCTGTTACCTGGCTAATCAACAACTGTTTTATGTCTTATGTTTGTAATACTTGTTCACTAGTCCCTTGTTTGAACTGAGCAGCTCATCTTTTTAAAAGAGGACCGGGATTTACTCATTCTGTTTCACTCTATTACACTCTATTATTTTTCCTCTTGTTTAAGTATAGGTCTGTTACTTGAAGTTAATTTTTCATCTGGTATTTTTATCCCAACCGGGTAAGTTTGTGGGTAAGCGAAGTCTTTTGAGAACCTTGCAAACATTGGGTTCATTTCCAGACTGGGAAACTGGGAATGTTTTTGAGGATAGTGATGAGGAGAAAGACGCCTCCACTACAGTTAAGGCAACAAAAAAAGAAAAGGAGCAAAAAGCGTAAAAGAACTTCTAATGCTGTAAATGAAGGGAAGCAGCAGGATAAAGTAGATTCATCTGAACCGCCTGTGAAGAAGAAGCCAGCAAAGAAGACCGTAAATGAAACAAGCGAGAACATGTGATATTCATTTTATATGTCTACCCTCACGAATGTTACTGACTGTATCACATCAATTTGTGTTTGCAGGTTCTAAGGTGTCACAAGAGTCCAGAAAAGATACAAATGACAAAGGAGTCGGACATCAACTGGAGAAAACGGAAGGTCAAGCAGAGAACAAGCTAAGCAGAAAGCAGTGGAGGAACAAGACGAAGAACAAAAAAAGGTGTAAGAACAAATATCTTCCAGAAACAATGGGAGTCGATGATGCCAATGCAATGGAGGAACCATTAGTTCAAACACAGGGCGTCAACGAATCCAAGAAAGTGAAGAAGCATGACAGGGCATCCAAAAAAACGAAGAAGTCTCACGAAAAGAATGGCATTTCTTCCATTTCGGACAATGCTGAAAATGGCAAAGACTCTAAAACAGATGAAACATCCAGCACAGGAACCAGAATAGTAGATGACCCCCTAAGTAACGATAAAGCCTCACATAAAGTGGAAGATAAAGGGAAACCTTCTAAAATGATGAAAAATTCGCAGGCAGAAAAATTGCGTCGTATTTTAAAGTCACAGCTTCCTGATGATGGCAATAAAGCCTCAGAGGAACCAGAAGAACCTAAAGGTACAACACTAAGTTTGAAGGGTGATGAAGAGCAAGGGGCTCCTGACCCCTCAACTGCTTTAAGGGCAAAGATGAAGAAGCGGTTAGAAGCCGCTCGATTCCACTACATCAATGAGCTGCTTTACACGTCCACCAGCGGTGAGGCCAACGCATATGTTCACAGACCCATAGGCCATTTCAGGTGGACCACAAGTGCTACCCCGCACAAGTTCACACTGGGCCTACAACCCGGTGGAGTCAATCAATTTCTTATATTTGTAAGAAGTGAAGAAACTGCCTTTTGTTGATTTCCTTGTAATTAGTTCCTGTATTTTTTTTCAATTTTTATAATGACAATATATATATATATAGAATATCTTATTGTGTGTTTTTTTAGATTGTTTGTTTATATTTATACTAATTTTTAATAAAATATGTATTTTTAATAATTTTTAAGATGCAATTTTTTCATTTATTTATTTTTTAAATAGCAAGAATAGAAAATAACACAAACACTAAACAAGACATTTTTAGCAGCTGGATTTTGCTTGGTCTTTTTTGCTCTTTAATAATTATTATTAAGAAGATGAGGAAGAAGAATTATTAATTTTGTTTTGTATGCTGTTTTTGTCATGGTTACAGTTTCCTCAACTACTGTTAAATGTGTTAATTGTTTTAAAGACATTTAACAAAGACAATTAACAAAGTAATTGACATTCCCCAGACTTCTCTTTATCAAATAATAGTGGTCATACAT
The DNA here is from genome assembly GCA_018155175.1 of Sinocyclocheilus anophthalmus. NCBI lineage: Eukaryota > Metazoa > Chordata > Actinopteri > Cypriniformes > Cyprinidae > Sinocyclocheilus > Sinocyclocheilus anophthalmus. The sequence goes on along the minus strand of JADLZN010005675.1, from coordinate 175,341 downwards.
GTAATAATCTTCTATGTATGGACTACAAAAATACAGCATTTTAAGGTTGCACTTTGCTTTTTGGAAAGCACTGAATGTCAATGCATTTCTGATTCCTTTTTTTTTTTCTCAGGCCAGCTTCTTTAGTTGTCGCAGACTTCGGCTGTGGAGACTGTAAAATTGCACGGAGTGTAAAAAATAAAGTACACTTTTGATTTGGCTCCGGTTTGTGATCTTGCCACTGCATGTGACAAGGCAAAAGTAAGTTATTGTGGTAATAAAGGTTTTAATTGTAATGCAGCCGAAAGACTAAAGATGGCTCTGTTTATTACTTATTCACAGGTGCCACTTTGTGATTCTACAGTAGATACTGCTGTTTTCTGTCTTTCTCTGATGGGGACAAATCTGGGAGAATTTTTGGCAGAAGCAAACAGAGTCCTGGTGATGGGGTAACTGTCTTATTTCATTTTTTTAATCAATTGCCATTATTTTAAGTTTATTATGAAATCCAAACTATTGTGAGTCTAATGATTAGCCAATCTATATCCTCTTTCCATTTTTTTTCTGGGGTCTTCTCAAAATAGCTGAAGTGGCCAGTAGATTTGAAAATGTGTGTTTGTTCATTGATGCATTGTCAAGTCTGGGCTTCAAGTTAGTCAATAAGGTAATGTGCAATTTATTCCAGTGAACATTAATGTTTTTTTTTAAGAAGTGAATTATTTTATTCAACAAGGATCCATTAAATGTATCAAAAGTGACAGTAAAGAAGACATTTATAATCTTTCAAATAAATGCTTTTCTTTTAAACTTTATATATCTAAGCATCCTGAAAAAAATTATGTATTAAGGCATCTACAACTTTTTTCAACATAAAAACATGTTTCGGCCAATTAGCATATTAGACTGATTTCGAGGATCGTGTGACTGGATTATGTGCTGAAAATTCAGCCGTTGCACATAGGTGAATAAAGTTATCAAATAAAACCAGTTCTTTTCAATGTTAAAATCTTTTTCAGATTAACCTTTTGATTCTATTTTCTCAAATAAATTCAGCTTTGGTTAGCATAAGAGACTTAAAAAAAAACATGTTTCCAGCATAACATGCACCTGGTCCTGTGAAATGGCCTCATATTTTTGTCCGCTTAATAACTCCCATGAGACAGACCATTACACTGTCCAGAACATTGTTGAAGGCACGCTGTGGTATAGAGCATACAGGGTAAAATATGATCATCAGACCATATGACTTATTCCAGGGTCAGGTTTTATGCTTTTTACACCATGATATTTGTCTCCTGTACTTTCTTTTGATACAAGCAGCTTCTAAATGGCAGTCTAATCATACATTCCTTTTCTTTTTTGTTCTTGTTTTTAATCCAAACATATGAATCTTGTCATTATTTTTGAAAACCAAAAAAAATAGCTATTTCAAAATATTAATAAATACTAAAATAACAGAAAGGGAGTCAAATAGTAATAGGAAAATATAATAGTCCCGCAGACTTCAGCTCCAACCCTAATCAAACACAACTAAACAAGCTAAGGGTTACTAGGAGCTACAGGCGCAGTGATTTTATCCCGGTGAGCAAAACTTTGCAGGACTGTGGCTGTCCAGGACTGATGTTGGCTACCCCTGATTTATTCTATAGATGATTGTGCACAACATTTTCTGCAGACTCACTGTTAAAAACTGACAAACATGCAAATAATAAAGGACTGCTATTAAATCACTAGAATAATCTCCTCCTTAATTATCATATATGATTGTTAGTTGCAGGTCTAATGCTGTATTAGGGATGGAAAATCAGGCCAAGTGTGCAGTGATGCAGACTAGAATTGTGCTGTTCTGCAAGTATGCAGATCAATAATGGAATATATTAACAACAACACTAACATAAAATGTTCAATGTCCTCAGTTTTTCAAATAAAACAATGGAGATAGCAATAGATCGTAATTTAGTAATCAAAATGTAGTATAATTTACAGTATAATGAGCAAGAGCTGTTTACAAGCTATTTGTTTTCTGTACTTTTTTTCAGGACACGGAAAACAGCCACTTCCACTCCTTTGAATTCATAAAGACAGGAAAAGCACCTGTGAACGGGAAGAAAGTCGGTCTTCAACTTAAACCTTGTCTGTACAAGAAACGATAAATGTACATTAAGTAAATATTTCGCTTCTGTATGGGGAAGTCGTGGCCTAATGGTTAGAGAGTCGGACTCATAACCCAAAGGTCGTGGGTTCGAGTCTCAGTTTTGGCAGGGATTGTAGGTGGGGGGAGTGTTCTCTCCCACCTTCAATACCATGACTGCGGTGCCCTTGAGCAAGGCACCGAACCCCGTTGCCCGCATCATAAATTGCTGCCCCGGCTCCGGGTGTGTGTTCACGGCTGTGGTGTGGTGCACTTTTGGATGGGTAAGTGCAGAGCACTAATTCCTAGTATGGGTCACCATACTTGGCCACATGTCACGTCACTTTCACTGTGTATGAAAGGGTTATCAGCAGTAATTCAGTTTCAAGGGTCAAATCCCTTTTGTATGTTTTGTAAATCAATGTAACCGGAAAGTACATTTTATCAACAAAAAAAAAAGAATGTGATATTCAAGGAATTTTGTCCTTTGTGAAAACTGTATTTGTCATATATTGTTTTATGATTAGAAATAGTGTTTACCTGATAAACAAACAGACTCTATAAGTATTTAAACTTGTCAAGTATTTTATTGTATTTTTACAAGTGTCACAGTCACATTATTTCCCCCCGGAGATGCCTAAACATCTTAGAGCAACACAAAGGAGGATCAGTCGTCGTTGTAACAAAGACTGTGAAAACAGTGTAATCTTATAATTAAAATATCAGTCTGGACTCACCAGGCCCAGATGTGGATTCCCCCACTATTTACTGTATGATCACCAGAGCGCTCTACAGCGTTACAAATTCAGTCAGTTCGTGTGCTACAAGTTCAATTGGAATGAAAACAAGATAGAAGACACCAGCCAGATTTTTAAAGTATATCTCTGTGTAAAGAAGAACATATCAGAACATCTGTGTAAATCAGAACAATCCTAAAAAGTAGTAAAACATTGAAATGTGCTTATAATATTTATAAAACAATGCTACTTATCAAAGTAAATCATAATGCTGAAAGTAATACCAAGCTACTTCATTTTCCTTACAATTGGTATTTGTAATTGAGGAAAAAGAACAGCTACATATCAAAAACACCAACTGCAAATGTGTATATACAGTGGGGTCCAAAACCCCTGAGACCACTAGTGAAATATTCTTATTAAAGGAATAGTTCATCCAAAATTAAACATTTGCTTAAAATTACTCACCCTCAGAGCCATCCAACTTTAGATGATTGTTTCTTCTCGGAACAGATTTGTAGAACCTGTGGTTTGTCATTACAAACACGCCGGTTTTCACGTGACTGGGGAGTTGTGTGGATTAACTTGTGGATTATGTGATGTTTTTTAATTCAGCTGTCTGTACTCGTCATTCTGACGGCCCGCCATTCACTGCAGAGATCCATAGGTGAAAACTACATTTCTCTTGCTCCAAATCCTGTTTTCAGATGAACAATTCATCGAACTCTTGATGGCTTGAGGTTGAGTAAACTTTCAGCAAATGTTCTTTTTCTTTTTTCCATTACCAGTTACATTATCAGCATAACAATCTGACTGAAAATGAATTCATTTCTTAAACATGTCCCCCTTTTAATGCACTCAAGCTGTGATGAACTCCACAAGTATGTGCAAAAGCGTATATATTACGGTCATAAAATTCAACAGGTGTGTCACACGGTGCTTTTAGCATCAAAAACAATGGAATAGTGCACAAGCTCAGCATAGTGCGGCCCAGCCGTGCCTGGAATCACAGTCTTGTCTGGGCAGCGAGGGTCCTGCATTAGAGCAGCTAGAGACTCACGCTCTCTCCTGTCTTTCTTCTTTGAAAAAAAAACTCAAATGAGCTATTGATATCTATTGGACAAGCTATAGTAACAATTATATAACACTTTGTCTAAGTACCTTTTGTGATGAGTGACTTCTCCCACTTTTGCTAGAAAGAAACAACAAGATTATGAAATTTATTTCAAGGGGGATTTTTTTCTAAAACAAAAAGCCACCGATACGTTCACAATTTAAATTGACGTCTCTACCATTAAGACATGAACAATCTGTTTATGTCGCATGAATAGCAGAGATGTGGTAGATGTGGTCTTGTTCTGCCAGTCTGTGCATGCCACCATATATCCTGTTTATGAACACTGTGCATGTCATTGGTCTAGGTAAGCTACCTTGCTTCCTGTTTGCCTCCACTGTTCTCACCTGTCTGGTAATATCCAAAAAGAAAACAGCAGAATTTTACCTAGTTTGTTAGAAAGCGAGTCTACTCACCAGAGGACAACCAAAATGATAATCAAGATGAGGGTGATTGCAGCGGCTGACGAGAAGCAAATAGTGATGAATATCACTGTGGAAAACAGACATTCATTACCCCGATTCACCATACTTCCATATGCTGATAATCTATAGGCCTGATATGTGGAAAACTCACTGTGTTGAGTCTCTTCACTAGTTACATCCACCCGAATGAAAACTTTAGCCATGTGGTGGTGGTACGAGACGTGGCATATGTACAGTCCTGCATCCAGTTCAGACACTGGTTCTGTAAAAACCAATGCCATGCCCACGGTGTCAGCTGCTGACCCGTCCTCCCTGGGATGAGAAAAATTCAGAGACATGTCTCAAATAACAACTTTTAAAAAGTCTATTTTTTTCTAGAAACTGATAGATGGAAGATTTAGAAGAGTTTTGGTCAAGTGTCTGATTGCACAAACAAAACTTTCACAATGATGTCTGAAAAGCACTATCACACAAACTTTAAATGGTTCCATAATTACTCGCTCATGCTTTCATTCTTTCATGAAGACGTTAACAGTGCTCTTCCCATACAGAAACTTAATTGGCACATACTTTTCAAGCTCTAAACACAAAATTGTGACTTTTTCATTTTTTGGAGCTGTGTTGTGTTTTGTTTTATTCTATAATATTATATAGGCCTATTAGTAATTTTGAATTACTTTTTCTTTTTAGATTTTAAGTGTTCAATCTTTAATTGAGTTTTCTTGTTAGTATTTTTTGTTTTTTTTTTTATTCGGTTTAAATATTTCTATTTAGCTTTCAGTTTCTTTTTATTTTTAGTATTACTATTTACTAGTTTCAGTCATTTTAGTATTAACTTAAACTTATTTCATTTCATTTATTTCATTAGCTGCAGTTAGCATTTCTAATTTGCGGTTTAATGTTTAATATTTATTTAATTTAGATTTTCAAAAATTTTTTCATTATTTTCCATAGCTTATTTTTAGTTACCATACATCAGACTAACATGAGAATGCGTTCAACAATATTGATAGATGGTAAATATTATTTTGGTAAACGATCCCTGTGTAGACACTGCGAGTGTTCCTTAAAAGAATGACACTTTAAAAGGGAATTTTTACTGTCCAGCTAAGCTCTGTCATATTAGCTAGATATTTTTTGTTAATATTTGGATATTTTTATATAAAAATATAGTTATATTTTTACTTACTTCTATATTTTTATATTTGTTTAAACTCTACTAGTAATCTTTTATTAGTTTATTTTCTAATGATTTGTCTATATAGTTTTTTTTATTATTGTTTATTTCAGTTTTAGTTATTTTAGAACTTCAACTTATTTTATTTCAGTTAAAACTAAACAAAAATGAGAAATTTTGCCTTTTTTAGTTTTAAGTTGAATAATTCTGCTGGTAAGAGTAGTATAGGGAACCACATTTATTGTCAAGCATAAAGAATCCTTTAGAACTTCACGGCCTGATACAGTAAAACATTCATGTGAAAACATTAACTAGCCCTTGTCTTCTCTATGCATCCCTTTGGGTGTCTGAAATGAAAGAAAAATCAATGTGCAGCATTTAGGTTTTGAGAGTGCTGTGGAATTGAGCAATTGGCCGTGATACGGTCATGAAGTTTTTTCTGTGCGCCAACTTTGAACTCTTGAGTATTTTGTGCCTTATTTAAGCATGCACTACTCAACGTACCTGTAACATATTGTCTTGAATGATGGAGCATTGCCATGGGCTCTGAGAAGTATCTTCTGATTTGAGAGGTTTTCTTGCAATGCTAAACGATGCTCATTCTGGCCATGACTTCTACGATCAAGTGTGGTTTCGTTTAAAACCTCAATAGATGAGATAGCTGAGTGAAAGATATAGCAGATTGCATTCAGCAAATAAAATATATTTACTGAATGAATAACCAAAAAACGTTCCAGTCAATATTTTGGGGTTGAGGAATGCTTACAGTATTTTGGAACTCGTATTGTCCGTCTCTCATCCCTGCCGAGCTTGTTCTGGATCAGACATATTAAATCTTTCCCCTCATACTGACTGAGTTGAAATTCATGAGTTGAATTGACTTCTACTTTAATTCCATTATATTTGACCTCAGTAGTCGGCTGAGTTACAGTGTCTTCATCAGGAAGGACCCAGGAGATGTTGGGTTCCACCCCATCACCGCTGTACTCACACACAGCATGCCAAATCTGAGTGGACCCTCTCTGCATCTCGTTGTCACGCTGTTGCCGATCACGCTGGTGCGCGGGAGGTGGGGGATCAGTTGGCCGAGGGTGGGCCCTGTGAAAAGGGACAGTCAAAGACAGAAGGTGTTGCATTACGTTGAGGTTCGATGATGTGATGTCGATTTGTAAGGCACTGAATTTGTGCTTAAGTTCCAGTGGTATGAGGGCATTTGATGGTGGTGTGGTAGGTGTTAGTAAAGTGTTTGCAGTCAACCTTACGTGTATAAATCAAAACTATTGAAGAAACAAATTCTTGAAATTCAGTCGTAGGATGAGGCTAACACAAATAAAAAATAATAATAGGTGTGTATGAGATAAATCGTTAAACAAAGAATGCGTCAAAGGAAGTGGACTCTGGTGCAGCTTTCCTAAGGTCACGCACAGGGATACTAAAGGTTCTAGGAGGAAACTAACCAATGTGTCAAACAGACTTTGGATGTTAATTAAAGATAAACAGCCCTAGGCTGTAGGAGAACAACGGGGCTAGGATATGAGTTCTCGGTTTAAAAAAATCGACCCCGCGATCTCAACCACCCAGGTCACGGCTGCAATCCGCAGTGATGAGATAACATAGGAATACCACCGTGCCTAGAATACACACAACACACAATATTAGGGGGCGTATCGCCTGGAACACAGTTTGAGTCAGAATAAATGCACGAAGCTAATACAATGCCATGTGCGCTCTACAGCCCAGTGAGGGCCGCTGCTGGTCTCTCTGCACTGAATCACACCCCATGCTATTAAGGCCATTGTCCCATTCCACACCACAGTGTCGGGCGAACACGAGGCAGAACTCAAAATGGGAGTGGTGAAGAATGTCTAGTCGGTGTGCAAAGAGAACAAAAGAGCATAAACTAAATAGACACCGTGTGGTCCGAATGGTTTGAAAAAACAAGCTCTGTGTTTAAAACCTATGGAGCTAGCCTGAGGTGTGGTCAACACAACCAACCAACACAATCCATAAAAAAAAAGCCCGAAAACAACATAGAATATACTAAACAACCAATAAAAAACAAAACAGGCTCCAAAACCATCTGGTTACTGTCGGGGCACAAATAGGTCCAACCCTCCAGCCATCTAACTACAATGCAGTCATCCATGATCCATCCACCCGTCATCGCAAGCATTTTCAGAGAGGAGGGGAAAATCAGGGGGCAAGGGGGGATGAAGGAAAGAGCTCCTCGTCCGCAATCTAGCTCATCCTCTGTTTCCATTATCCTTCTAAATCATCAGTCCATGGAAAAAATCCACCTAGCGATTAGGAACCATTGAACACATCCATTGGGGGTAAAGAGGACCTCCATTCGGCCATCAGTCGAAGTTATCATCTCATTGGACTACTCCATCCCTCCATGCGTTTCTTAAAAAACCTGTATTATCCTCATTGAGGCGCGCTCCCTGGGAGGCCGATATGTTCTATGGGGAAAGAAGGAAGAGAAAGGAAAGCGGGGGGGGGCAAAAGGAAAGCAGGACGGGAGGAAGGAAGGGGGGGGGGGGGGGGGCAAAAAAAAAAAAAAAGAGCCTGGAAGGGAAAAAAAAAAAAGAAGAAAGGGGGGGGGGAGACACGTGACTAGGACGAAAAAGAGGAGGGAGGGGAAGGAGGAGAGATAAACTCGAGAAAATATGAAGAACAAATAAGGAAGGGGGGGGGAGACATGAACAGAATAAGGGAACCGTGGCGTGAGCAGTGCAAGAGAATGAACACAAAAATTAGCCGGGGACATCATGCCCCGGGGGGGATGAAGAAGGGGGAACGTCTGTGGAAGATAGCAGAGAAAAAACGACCATCGGTTCGCGAGCAAGGTAGAGACTCATGGAGAAGGAGAGAGGAACAAGTGTGACAATCCATCCTGCTAACCACAATTAGTTCCATACCATAACATCAAGTTGTTCTAAGCGGCACCAACTGGGTGATGGGGAGAGGATCGCGGCTGCTCCGAAGAGGGACGAAACAAACGAACCGTGAACAAGGCAAAGGCAAAAGAAAAAGGAGACGATAGAAAAAGGGTGCTAAATAAAACCTACGGAGAGAGCAAAAAGAGATAAAAAGGGGGGAGGAGGAAAGAGAGGGAAGGAAAACAAGAGAGGGGCGAAAAAGGGAAGTTACAAAGGGAGAAAAAAAACAAGGGGTAACACGTGTTAAGTTGAAAAAGACGGGGGAGATAACAGCGAGAAGTAAGCTAGCTGAGCAATCGTCTGAATCAGACATTAAACAAAAACTCATGGACAGCCAATGAGGGTAGAAAACACAGTGGAATATAACCTACGGACAGCGCAAGCGAATGAGTCGGGAACGTAACCCCTGGGGCCGGCCGTCTCTACCGCACCCAACACGGACGCTCAAAACGGGTATCATCAAAAAGGGGAGGGCACACAAATCAAGAACCAAGTGCAGGCACATGTCACACACTAGGGTACAGACCTGCGCCTAGCCAATCACACTCCCCCGTATCCGCAGAGCTGGTACCTGCAAAGATCGAAAAAGAAGGGGATCAAAAATCAACGCAGAGTCAGGACAGACGAAAAACCGCCAGGGAGGGATGCACAACTAGCAACAGATGTGTGGAGGAGGGGAGCATCACAAAAAAAATAACAGGGCGTACAGATCCACTTAATCATCACAGCCATTCAGGCACCAGTTCTTGACCTCCTGCACTATCCACGTTATCTCATACGCATAATGTTCCAGGCAGCTATAGGGTGCTAGAGAGCGCCTCAACTCCCTCCGACCAAGCCGAGGTTGGATCCAGCCCATACATCACACTTAAGGCAGCCATTCGTGACGTGAGGGGGTCCATCGCATCACACACACCAATAAGCGCACACCTTCATCCAGCCCTCCAGGACCTGATAGCAGCAACTAGGCCCGATGGGGCTATCACAAATCGCGGTAGCATCCCTGCTAGGCCTATCGATCTGTTCATCCTCCATCCAGCCAGCCCCGAGCCAATCCAGCCATAAACCATGATCACAGGAGTAGCCATCAAAGGATCGCGTGTCGCCTGTGTGATCTAGGCCATACCTGCAGCCACCTTCTAAGTCAGCCACGAGCAAGCACAATAACCAAGCAGGGGAGCGGACAAAACGCGAAACAGGCCACCAACAGCATACCCACGATCCCGGCCACCATAACACACCCACCATGAAAACCGGGGATCCACACCTCTCCACTAAGGGGGCGGGAGGTAGGGCCATGCCCTGCAGCACAGTCCATATCCAGTCAAGGCATCATGGCAGTAGGCGAACCCCGATTGGGGCTAAACCATCAGCCATCCATGGGGCTAGTTCGATCGTCAAGCAGCAAGTCAATCAATCAAACCGCATCATTGGCGACAGCATACCTGAGATGGACCAGCGCAGCGCAAGAGGTAGTACAATCAGGCAGGGGACAGCCACCAAATAAGGCACAAAACCAGATCAGGCATCGATCAACCTATCCAGACCAACAGCCAGTTGGCCACTGAGCAATGCCAGGGAGGGACAGCCAGCGGCGGACCACACACAGGAAGAAGCGGCGGCCGGGGGCTTGGGCCAGGAGGCAGAGGGCGACGACTCAACGCCCAACTCAGATGAGCGGGGCCAGGCGAGCTAGGCATCAGTCAATCACACGTCTGACAGACACAAGAGCCGGAGAAGGGGGGGTCGTTAAGGAATGATTGTATCTATTACATCTCGGTGGGGAAAGAAGCCAAAGGACACATTTGCAGGGGACGGGGCGAACACAGTGGAGGTCCAAACACCATCAAGGTGCACATGTCCCTGAATTCCTCAGGCAAAATTCAAACAGCGTGATAGTTGGGGGAAATGTCACGAAAAATAAAAACAAGCACAGCCCTTTAACGACTCTATTTAGGGGACAAGCATTCAGTTGAGAGTAAATAGCAAATCAAAACAGAGGGATGATATTATGAACAGCAAAATATAGTACCTGATCAGCTAGGCTTTTGGATTTACTTTGAGTGTGATGCAACGAAGGCCTGAGGTCTACGGTAAGAGGCCTGACAGCGGATATTGTCCCGACAAGGTGCTCTGTATGAGGATAAATCGGATAAAGAATCACAAATTGGGCCAACCCGCCACCCACGAAATCCTCAGTGAGCGGTTGCCTTCGCACGGAGGGTAATGATCAGTTAACAAAATGCAAAGCCCATTCACAACGCTTACGTCTCAATGCCTTTATCTGATGGGGTGAACACACTAATAATCCATACTTTACATTAATTCAATGTGCAAAAAATATTACTATAATCGATTGTGTTGTATCAGTGCCGTTTTTACTTTCATTATGCGCATATTCATGCCTACAGGATAATATACTACATCTTACCCGTAACATTGTCATTCAGAACTTGATAACATTGCACAAAAACAAAGACACAACAAACCGTCCTAGGGATTGTAATGTCCGTGTCCCCCTCCACAAGCGCCAGTGAAGTCTGATTCTCACGGTTAATGGCATAATCAAGGTCCTTCAGCTGAAGTGAGGAAAGGTCTAAATGAAAATTTTTTTTACAAATTAAAAGTGCTTAAAATATTCTACATATGTGCATCTATTCAGTTTAAATAGTGCTGGTACTCACAGTAAATTGGCAAAGTGATTGTCCTTGGGAGGAGGATTGTTTATGACTGGGAGAAACTGTACTACAGACACAAAATAAAATAATCATTTCTACAAAAAAGCTTCATAAGGAGATCTGATGAGGAACCTAGATGACTGATAACGGGGGAATCTGTTGTTGGAGACATTTCTCTCTAAAGGTCGCATTTCTTTTGAATTCAGCAGAGTCCACGTGACTATTTGGATGTGGCCCGTCCCTCCTGGTTGCGTGTAAACAGATGAACCTCGGATTGAAAGTCTTCTCCTCCTTCTTGTTACCAGAAGTCTCCATGCTGATAACAAGGAATCAAACTGGTAAATAAAGCAAAAGTGCCAATAAGAAGCCGGGGAAGTTCATAAAAAAATAGACACTGCTTTGTTTAGAACACTAGGAAAGTGTAATATGTGTAGTTTATCTAAGAGTTAACAGCATACATTATAGTTTAGAGGAGGTTTGCACAGCATGTTTTCGAAAGAAGGAGATCCTGTTTTACCAACTGTTGGGGGAGACACTAAACATCTAGCGAGACTCCAAAGTATAGGTACGTGTTGTCTTAGTGAAAGTGAAAGACACTTGTTTAAGATTCAAGTGGTTCAAAGCAAGGATGAGAAAAAGAGAACGTTCACTAAACATTCACACCACTTGCAGGATTTTGATGGCAAAACCTGTGAGCACGACTACCCACATGTCATAAGGGTGTTAGGGCATTTAGCTGCCGGAGTATTTAAAGATACTAAGTCGTTTGTTATTTGCAGACCAAACACCCTGGCTATAGGCAAAACACTGTATATTTAATAAGGCCTTTACGATGGTCTTCTACACAAAAGTTGGGGAGCGGAGTTCACCACAGTCGGTCAATGCTCGATTACCAAAGCGAACGGACGACAGAAGTAACAGAAATGTAATCCCTATCAGTTTTAGAATTAAGAACGCATGTGGTGGCAACTTAAACATTTTGGGGCGTGGGGTGTAACTAGAACTAATGGGAACATGTGAGCATCAACGTATGTTTTGGGGGTGGCTACAGCCTGCACACGAGCAAATAGAACTGTTTAACGTGAAGGAACAAATGTCGGTTGCTGGCGGGTAATCCACCAACAATTCATAAATTTATTATCAGGCATTTTGAAATAGAGTTAGTTCTGTAATAAAATGTAAAAATACAGACTCGAGGTTACGCCTTCACAGTTGATTGCAGTTTTGTAGTCAACAAGAGGAAAGAAACGGAAAAGAAGAAAAAAGAAAAGGGGGGGAACACATCTATACTGTATCTATCTACACAGTATGTTACATTTGTGGTCAGACAGCTGCTGCAAATGTACCACAGGAAACACTTGCGACCTTGGTGCAATGAGCAGACAATAGGAGAATAAAACTTGTTTTCTCAGTTCTGTTTTAGGTTTCATAAAAACAGAAACGTAACGTATGTTGTCTTGCACACTCTGGCTTTTCCTAATAACGCTATCTCTTTTGATTAAAACAGAACTTACCAAATGTGTCCACCTCTATGTTGGCTCTTTTGGGCTCAGTAAAAGCTGGATGCTCAACCACACAGGTAACAGTGCTCTCATTATTCATAATTAGGGGGAAGCGAAGTACACTGATTGAACTGGTTGTGCCATTGGGATGAACTGGATTAATCATGTTCACAGAGAAGATGTCGTCTCTTGGAAGGACACCAGAGATCTCCCATCTAATCACAGCCTCAGGCTTGGCACCGGAGGCAGAGCAAGTGACAGCATGGTAGAGGGTCCTATTCAAAACTTCCTCTTTCACAGTTATGTCAACATCAGGCCGAGCTTAGAGACAAAACAGAGGTATTGATGATTTTTTTTTCAATGATTTCCAATCATTCTTCAATCAACTCACTCTTCATGTCATTTCAAACTCATATGGCTTCCTTTTTTTCTGGGGGAAATAAATTTTTGTATACTCACCAATAACACTGAGAAACATGGTGTCCTTTGTTTCATCCTCTTCAGAGTCGAAGCCACAAGTGTATTCTCCCTCTTGATCAAAACTTGTCACATTTATCTTTACAGTAAGGTTTGTAATTGATGCCGGGATGCCAAAGTTTTCTCTGTTGAAAAAACTGGCACAAAAATTGTGGAGGCCTGCTCATTTTTTCTGGGGGGGGGGTCATTCATTTGTATAAATAGCAAAAAAACTGGTTTCCGGAGGGGTACAAGAGGTTACTAGCGTCCAAGGTAAGTAGCTAAAGCAAAGTAGACAATTCATGTCCCCCAAATAATCCCGTCACAGGTTAGGGTCAAGAAACAACATCAAATGGTCTCCAATCTATAAAAAAAGAGGAAGTAAGTTTCTAACAAGATTTAATGTCACATAAGTCCATGACAGTAATCAGTATGGCAAGGATTGTTATTTTTGTTTACGCCCCATGTTGATCCCCTGCTACCCCACATATATAAGCACGTCCGGGACGTATGGCACTCTTATAACTTGACAGATTTCTTCATTTGTGATATGAAGCCAACAAAGATTTTTGACATGTCCAGTTAACACTTCCAACATGTTGGGATATGATCCGGAAGGGCAGATATTAGGATAACCCAGGTAAAGTTAACGAAGCTCTGCCACTTTCGTAAAAGTAGAGCTGCAGCCGGAATTTCTGTCATTATTTACTCACCCTCTTGTGGTTCCAAACCCAAAAGACCTAAGTAAAAAAAAAAAGAGAGAGATTTTGAAGAATGTCCTTGCCATTCTTTTCTGTATAAGTAAAGTTAATGAGGACTGGGCCTGTCAAAATCCAAAATAACAAAAAGCACCATAATAATAATTTAAAAGTATTTCATGCGACTTGTTTGCCATATCGCAATGTTTCTGAAGGTATACAATAGTTTGTGTGAAGAACAGGCCCAAATGTAAGTCATGTTGACTACTTTTATCGTGCTTCTGCATCCTTTTTGCATCCTGTCCCCATTCATTGTGATGGAAAAGAGGGGCCAGCACATTATTCAAAATATCTCCATTTGCATTACAAGGAAGAAAGAAAGTCATGTATGATTTGAAATGACATGAGAGTAAGTAAATGACAGAATTTTTAATTCTGGGTGAACTTAAAGACCAATGAAAATTCCGCACTAGTTCTACAACAAAGCAAAATTAACCGTTAAAATTCTTACCTAGAAATATTCTTAACAAGCGTTCAAACAATACTGCATAAGGCCCTAATTCAAAATGACACATCAGGCAGCATGCATAATCTGGGATGAAATTGCATGCTTTTGACACAAAAGAAGCAGATTATTTTTGTTTTTGATGTGCAGTCATGGTTACAAACTTATCCACACAGCGTCTTTGCACATTGTTCGGCTGCTTGGTAAAACCGCATTACATACCACTGGTACGTCTTTAACTGATACATCGAACACAAGTTCTGTGGTCAAATCACACGCCCTTGCATGGATGTCACGTACTACCCTGATTTGATGACTGTTGACAAATTTTACAACTGATGGCCTGACAAGAAAATAGAAATAAATAAATAAAAGCAGCAGACACAAAGTGCAATAGAGTAAATTTTTTGCAATCTGAAAAAAAAGGCATCTTGCATGCTACATTGCTACTGCATTTCTAAACAATTTAAACCACATTTATTCTTTTCTACTCATCACTATCTTTTGTCTAGGGATCTACATGTTATCCAGTACACTACCACTAAATACAAGCCACAATTGATTAGTTTCATGCCTCAGCCTATATAAGTTTTCAGAATGACATGGATAAGTGGTTAAAGTTTTTCCCTCCAATAAGGATGGTCTGGCGAAGGAACAGTCGGAAATCAAGGCCTAAAGCAGATTGTGGTCAAGATCTTCATTCATCTGCATGCCGTTGCTTCTCAATAGCACAGATTTTATCATTATTCATTAATCACACATACCTCAAAAACTCAAAATAGCTCAAACATACAATAGCAAATGAATTCAACAACAGCTTATTATAAAAAATCTAATACAAATAAAAAAAATATAATTATGCCACAATTGCAAAGCCTGGCAGAGAGTCTCATTCCCAGTCCCTTTTCTCAGGAAATTTCTTCTCAGTGATAGAGCAAATTGACAGACTCAGATCAATGCACAGGTTTGGTGTTCCAAATATTTTAACCATATGCCTATTAAATTCAACCTTAATATCCAATCCGGTCTGTTCTTATATATGGCAATCAGAACATAGTGCACGCAATTCAAAAGGGGCCAAAAAAACACAACATCAGCATCTGATCAAATAATCAAAAAGACTTAAAATCTTAGAGTAATATGACCCTACCTTGGTCAGTGTCCCCAGGTCTGTGAGCAAGTTTAAGAACCATTGCTAATAAAAACTATTGGTCAGGCCCATTTGAAGCTTAGAAGGCACGGAGCAAAAAAACACTTGACGTATGTTGTGGCCAGGTGTGTGTGTGTGTTGAACTGTAGTCTGTGGGGCAGAAGAGGTCATAGTCAGCTGCCAGAGAAGTGTGTGAGTGTGTGTGTGCTCCTCACCCCAAACCCCAAAAATAGTCAGGCTTTGAATAACCCACAAACTGCTTGTCTACACTACATCTTTAGATCATAACTTCAAAAATAACTCTCATGCCCATTTATTATAGTCATAGATATGATATAGCATCTATTTCCAGTATGTTTTGATGTGACAACCTGTTATGTTTTATGATAATGAGATTAAAAGAAGATAATGAGCTGTTTGTATTTAATAAAAAAAAACATAAAACCACACATTTAGAATGATATGACACAAAAGTTTCCATTTAAATGTTAATGACATTTTACTGCCAACCATTTAGACCAACGTCCCGCCCCCCCCCATAGCCTGGATAAAACTAATTGTTCCTATTCAAATATTGTGTTTTTACGTTATCACGACAAAATTATATTGTAAAGTGCAAACATAAGGCGCACCGATTAAATAGAACTAGAATGGGCGTACTGACGGCAAAAAGTCATTCTCATGTGTAAATCTGTCCAAAACGCGTCATTTCAACCCAAAAGACTCCGGGTCGGGGGGCATATATTCGCTTACCACTGTCAATAGTCTTACTCATTCTTAGTCATACAATCCTCTTACTGAATCGGTTTCTTCCTGTTTGAGAATTACACTTCTGTACAAATGGAGGTGATCAGGTGCAGCTTGGGACAAAAAAGCTACCCTAAAACCTGTGACTATGAACTTTCCATACGGTTGAAGGGGTAGTGAGGGTTTCAATCTGGACATATGTTGTACTACCGTTCCCTGAACACAGTGAAAACTGGTAGGTTCGCAGGATCCTCGCAAGCACTTACGCCTTGAGTTTCTGCAATTGCCCATGTAGCATGCTGATTGCAAATTGTAGGTGGCAGGAGCGCTTGCCGTCTGTTCTGTTGAGATGTAGGAGTAACTGTGACTTGCTATGAGTATTACTGTGCACAAAAACAGTCTCAGGTGGGCTCAGAAAAACTGACATGTTCACTTGTAGACACGCAGATATGAATTCTCACACGTTTACACCACAGAAAGACAGTTATCAAGGTAAACAGGAAGACTACAAGCCAAACACCAACCTCAGCGCAGGGTTCCTGTTAGTCACTGTTAAAATCTCCTTTAAAGGCAGTCAGTGGAGCTTGTGCAAAACAGGCCAACTGTATTAATCACATTTTCCTTTTCTGATGTTTTCATATCAGTTCATCATTACTTTAAAATCAGTGTTTGGAATTTCGTTAGATTGGCCTCTAATGATGCCGTATCTTTGTCACACCTTTTCGTTGGGAAGGACTGTAATACAATTGCAATACTGTAGTTGTCACATCTCAGAATCAAAGAGAAATACATTTACAAGAATTACTTTTGGGGATATATTGTTTATCGATACAGAGTCTGCCGACACTGCCTATGCTGTGATTCACAACTGCAAAAATGAAAAGCTCACTAATATACAATAAAAATCTTGAGCACATAAAAAAGAGTGTAAAAATGCTACCATAGAAACCTGTAAGTTACCTCACCATATACAGTAAAAAATTGCATTTATCAAGACAATGCATGTAATTTTACTGTAAAAAATAAATAAATTTGGAAGTAAAAATGATGAATTATGGAAGCTTGTTTCAGCCATGGAATCCGGTTTTGTAGGGTATTCAAGGGGGGGTGCCCACTGGGTGGGGTCCAACACCAGGGCGGGGATGTACAGCTCGCAATCAAGATTGTGGCGTTCCGTGGGTGTCTGGCATAAAAAAAAGAGACAAAACAAGGTCTTGTGACTTGGTAGGTCACAGTTGGACCTTTTTTTGCTCGAGAATTCTCCAGAAGTATCGGCCAGGTTCTAACATAATTCATAATAGGCGAGTTGCACGTCTGGCAAGGTGATTTTTGTCCTCCCTCTGATTTCTTTAAGTGACAGGGCTGGCAATCCGTTTTGGGGGGGACACCAACAGTAATAATAATAAGAAGAAAAAAAGATAAGATGCAAATTGCAAATGTGTGCGTCCACATGTTTGACTGTTTGCTCTGTAACTGCAATTGCTGTCTATTAGATATGGCTTGTTCTTAGCCCGTTGTTTCTTGAAACTGAAGGTCACAAGCACATGGGGGACCTTCTAGTTTATCACCGGTATTCGTCTATAATGGGGAGTGGACAAACGTTAGCCTTGATACTTAGAAGTTTACATGTGGAAAAAAAACAAAAAAAAAAAAAAAAAATGATGCTTAAATCAAAACATCTAATACTGATGACCGGTGATACCATGGCAAGATTTGAGGCCAACGCCACTTCTCTGTAGAGAACCACACTGTTCGGCCCACCAGTCCTGGCAAAGCGTCCACACATCACTTGTTCCGTGGGCGCCAAAAATCGCAAATAGGAAGCTTTCCATGCCAACAATCACTGGATGTCCTTAACACAAAAAAGAAACTGGGAGAGTCCACTTTCTCGTCCTCCACCAAGGTCATTAGTCAGCAGAACTCCTTCTCTAGTTGAGCGCAAGGGACACTTTTACTAAGCATCTACTTTCCTGAGTCGTCACTCGATGCCAGAGGATAAAATCAATCAATCTACATACGAATTTAAATGGGTTACTTGACACAGCGGATCGTGAGTAGTAAGAAAACAAAACACAATATGATTACAACTACGAAATTGTAAAAGATGAAAGTCCGTTCTGAACATGCGCGAGCTAGCACGATACTGACGTTAATGGAGCTGATAAGATATGGCCGAACACGGTACGAATGCTATTAATTACAGGTGCAAAGCGTACTTACAACTTACCCGTCTCCCTTTCCTTAGCCGTATATAATGTTTCTTCAAGCTGACGCAACAGAAAATCCACACGCAACCTGTGAATGAAAGCGTAAATTGCTGCGACATTGGAGGGAATAATCAATAAATTTCTTGAAGTTGAATTTTACATAAATGCTCACTTAAGTGTGCTATATTTCATGCCCTGGGGAATCTACTTTAAACATATAGTCAGCACTCCACCTGACTGGCCAACCAGATATCATGTATTTTTATGAGGCCATTGAAACTTTATGCTTTTATTGTTTTCAGCAATAGATCTAATCATTTACAAACTGTGTCTTTTATGATGAGCACTTAATCAAACTAGTGTCACTTTCAGAGGGAAATTTAGAAGGAAGAGAATATAAATGAAATGTTGTAAGGAAACGTCTATTAAACAAGTCATCAGTCACGCAGAGTGCCAAACACAACCCATGACTGCCATCTAAGGGTAAAAACTCAGTGGCAGATGTTCATTAGGCAGACTGCAAAAACTGCATTAAATTAACTTTGTAATAGCACACAATATAATAATTTTAATGTTTTGCTGTTGATTGCAAAATTTTGTGGGAAAAAAATAAGCAAGCAGATAGATAGATAGATAGATAGCTTGATAGATAGATAGATAGATAGATAGATAGATAGAGATAGTATAGATAGATAGATAGCATAAGATTGTATGTGAACACACACACACACACAAATAATTGTGTGTGTATATATATATATATATTATATTATATATATATCTATATATATATAATATATATTATGATAATATATATATAGACCATATCTTTACATACTTTTATAGATATGGCATACATACAGTATAACTCAATTTGTGTGTCATTTAGGGGATGGGCTATAACCTACAATAATACATATTAAAAATTAAGTTGAAGGTTGTGTGATTTTATGTTTTTGTTTACCTTACCTTTAAAGTAATAAAACATGCCCCCATACACACACAACAGTATATAGATATATATATATAGTAATTAAGATGACAAAATGATTGCATATATATTATAAAAAATATATACGTTTAATATACAGATAAGATTGTAACAAATATTTAACTGTTAATGTGTGTGTTTGTGTGTGTGTGTGTGTCTTGAATAAAATGTATTTTCTGAACAACAAATACACACACACACACACACACAACGCCTCACGCGATACGCACCCCGACCCACACATCACACACACGCACACACACAATGTTATGCAATATTTTATTTAATCTAGAGGGCTAAAAACTCAAACTGACAAAGATGCCCATCAGGGAGACTACAAAAAGTGCATTAAATTAACTTTTGGAGTTAGCTACATTTACATTTATTCATTTAGCGGCTGTAACAGTATGAACCGCACATTAGGTGTAATGAGCAGTGTGGCTAGAATAAAGAAACAATTCTATCGTAATCTCATACCCTCAAATTCTAATGAATAAATGCATGAATAAATGCAAACAAAATAAAATCTCCTTAAACCTGTATTTCCCATGGGAGCTGTCTCTGTGCTGATCTAATAGGTTCAAAGTGGTGCTCATCTAAAATGGTCTGTCACACTTGCTGTTGCAACTGTCTGTTCATTTGCATTATTGATCTGGCTCTAATGACCTTACAGTCAGCCTTTGCTGTCAGCGTTCTTGTGTATGCTTCAATGTTTTAAATGCACGATTTACATTAGTTGCACAATTAGGTTTCTGATAGTGTCAAACAGCTGAATGATGACCCTGCACTGATTTTATCACAAAGAAAGAATGAAAGAGTGGACGCTAGATAGAAGTGCTGTCCGCTTCCTGCCAAACTGTTCCAGCCCACATAATCACTGCTCAACCTTTAATGTGATGCAACAGTGACAAAAGATTCTATTAACTCTCTGGTTGCTTGTGCTGACTGTAGAAATACATGTGGCCAGGAGTATCAGTCAGAAGCACCTTGTCGTTGATGTTTATAAACAACAGCTGTAGTAAATCGTTGCCGATGGCAAGATCAATTGCCCTAATAGACCCCTGTAAAAAAATCACTACTTGCCAGAATTATTGTGCTATTAAACACGAAATTTAGGGTTGTTTGCGCTCTAGACAAAACAACCAGGCCCTCTTCCAGAATTTTCACCGGAACACAAATGGGAAGATTAAAGATATGGTTCCAAAAAAAGTATAAATTATTATCAATACAGTCCCACGGAGTGATTTTATACAGTAGTATTGATATAAAATACTAATAAAAATATAATGAATAAATAATTTATAAATGCATTTATGCAGCTGCAAAAATAAACAAATGTTAAATGAAGTGTAAATATTTTAAATTAATAATAAATGCTTTTTTATGTGTACATGTGTGTGTGTGCATGGATATTATACTATCTGTGTGATTATATATTCTATTTGCGATATTATATAAATAACATTGTCAAGTTTAAAGATACCAAGTAAAGTTAGACAACATTAGCGGTTTATGATGAACAGTCTAATAAAATGTAAATACCAAGCAAACTAAAATAAATAATGTTAAACTAAAATGTAAATTGTTTTCGTAATTAAAAACTACATCAACACACTTATAACAGATATATTTTATATAATAGAAATTGTATATAAATAACATTTAAATTTAACATAATTTTAATACATTTAAAGTTCAATGATTACCAATATTTACCTGTTGATGATGAGAAACAATCAAATAAATAACCATAGCTTCAAAAAGTTGACCCCAATGTTTTGATTTCTCTAAAGCATTTTTTGTTGTTAAAAATCCAAAATATTGTACCTTTTTTTGTCACAGCAGTAGCTGAAGTTCTCATCAATGGGTAGTAAATCAGATCATTTATATTTATTTATTTTGTACTACAAATCTTCTCAACGACCTTCCCAGTCTGCAATTCAGACAAAAGCCGGCTATAATTCAGTCAAAACACCTCTATACAGCACACACACTCCCACAAATTTAATTATTAAAAGCAAATGTTATGCATCAGTTGGGCTGATATGCCCAGTGGATATATTTCTCTCCTCAAGGGCATTCTGACTAAGCAAATAAATTGGTTGTTCGTTGAATCACATGGCTTACGTGGTTTATCTAAAATATAAAACAGCAAAGAGGGGCTAAAAATACTGACATATAAGATTATGAGTCTCTTTCTTTTTCTTTTGATACTTTGCAGCTCTTTCGTGCTTCTTTATAGCGATGGAAATACTGAAAGCCAGGCATTTTGTAACTGCAGCTTCCCCAAAAATCATCCAAAACCATCCAAATGAAAACCGGCTACAGTGGGAAATTTTGCCACCTCTATTCACTTTAATATCAGCTTCTTCTACCAAAAAGCAAGAAACCAAAACGACTCTACAAACTTTTAACAGATTAGAGACATTTAATTCCCACACACAGATCTCTAACACCAAAGTTACAATTGCCAAATCAAATAAACAAATCTTTGATTTGACCAGTAGCCCAGCCAATATTGCAATATGTGACCCTGGACCACAAAACCAGTCATAAGGGTAATTTTTTTAAAATTGAGATTTATACAAGCTGCATAAATAAGCTTTCCATTGATGTATGGTTTGTTAGGATCTGACAATATTTGGCCGAGATACAACTATTTGAAAATCTGGAATCTGAGGGTGCAAAGAAAATCAAAATACTGAGAAAATCGCCTTTAAATTTGTCCGAATGAAGTTCTTAGCAATGCATTTTACTAATCAAAAATTAAGTTTTGATATATTTACAGTAGGAAATTTACAAAATATCTTCATGGAACATGATGTTTACTTAATAACCTAATGACTTTTGGCATAAAAGAAAAATCGATAATTTTGACCCTTACAATGTTTTTTTTGGCTATTGCTAAAAATATACCCAAGCGACTTAAGACTGGTTTTGTGGTCCAGGGTCCCATATAGGTTAGTTATTAAAATGCAAGGTTTACCTCCCAGGTAGTTAGTGACTCACTTGTCCAGCAGCTAAACCTACAAGGAACAAGATGCCATTATTCTACATCGGACATTTCACTATTAATAGTTTTCAGGGCTAGAATTTTGGGTAAGTAAAACAGTCCGACTGGAGCCAGACATGAGGCCAGACATTTTTATTGCATTCTGGCATTACAAAAGCAGGGACAAATGAAATTGCATTGTCACGGCTTCCAGAGCCTTTATCCCCAATGACGAAGTGATATAAATGCACGAGCCCTCCAGGTATCGCTGCCGAGTGGTGAATTTAATAACATGACTGGACGCCTGGGCAACACGGGAACGGAGGAGAACGCACAGAGCTGTCAGAAGGCCTTCTGTTACTCAGACATCAGAGGTGCCACTAGCTAGACGGAACTAATTGAAGCACTATATTACTCTGTGATTTACAGTCAGTGAGGTTGCAAATATAAGTTTAAGGTCTTGCAGTCTCACAGGCTATTTAATTACTTGGTTGTTTGAGGGTGGAAACATACTTTACACAAGTAGCTTACACGACACAGATGCAAAGCTCGGACATACCACGGTACTTAATGGCGCAATTGAGTTACATTCAGATGTCTGTCTGCCATTAAACTGGATGTGTTATTATTCAAGTTGCTATAAACATGCTGATTTTAACTTAACTTGCTCAGCAAGACACTCATCAAACGGTTGTTCAGTCATGGTGGTAGGTGAAAGTATGGAAGCCCATTCCCGCCATTGAATTAAAAAAAAAATTTAATTTTGAGATTTTTTCTCACAAGTTTATATCTTGTAGCTCTGACTTTATATCAAGTAACTGTGAGTTTATATCATGCAATTCAGACTTTATAACACACAGTTGTGACTTTTATATCCTGCAATTCGGATTTCTTTTCTCACAATTGCGAGATTATATCTCACAATTCTGAGAAAAAAAGTAAGAATTGCAAAAAAAAAAAACTGAATTACAGGATATAAATTTCCACTTCTATGTGAAAGAGACAAAACACAGTGCTGCTTGCATCGGCCATTAGACAAATTAAAACCTAAGCTAAACAGACTATTTTGACAGTAAGATTAAATTGCTCCTGCATTTTGCTGTAAAACATTTAGCCCCTGTATCTTTGGCCAAACAATGCTAGGTTGAGCAAGACGAAATATTTTTTCTTTTTTTCTTTGAATAATTTATTGGGTTATGCTGTGTACAGAATTTCAATAACTTTTAGTTAATGCACCCTCTAAAACATTAGGCAACTAATAACATTACATAAAGAGTATGACATAAGTTTCCACTCAATGTGGTATTGATTAGAAAACTGCAACAGGGGCTCAGAGGAGAAATATTACACTGAAGAAAACAGAGCAGGCCAAGGTTAAGAGGTGTTCTGTGAATACGTCCTTATAGGCTCTTTTCTTCTCCATCTCCTCCACAGTTCATCTTTCTTCCTGTGGAATTTTAGTTGGCACAGATGCATGGTAGAGAATTCGGGGGCAATTTAGGCTTATTTATTATATGTTTTAAAAGTGCTTTTTGGGGTGGTGGGGGGGGGGGGGGGGTAACCAGGGGCATGGACTTACGGGGCCGGTGGCCCCTTGGTCTTGAGAGTCTATTTTGGGCCGTCCATACTACTTGACAAATGCTCCTCACTAAACATTACATTTACATTACATTTACATTTACATTTACATTTAGTCATTTAGCAGACGCTTTTATCCAAAGTGACTTACTTGGGATCCATAAAGCGATTTTCTTAAAGAGGCAACATACACAAGAAGGATTGTTTATACCAAGTTCTAGACATTGTTCAATACTACAAGCTATGAAAAAAGAAGGATCAATACAAGATAGAATATGTTTTGTTTTAAATTTTTTTTTTTTGTTTTTATGATGAAGTCACGTAGCATTCGTGAAAGAGATGAGTTTTCAGCGTCGCTTGAATTGTCATGGATTTCAGCAGTACCCGATCTAGGGGTGGAAGATCGTGCCAGCAGCCAGGAGTGGTGAACGAGAATGTTCTGGAAATTGATTTTGAGCCTCTCTGTGATGGTACCACGTGGCGTCGCTCACTAGCGGATCTCAGACTTCTGGATGGGATGTAGATTCGTAGTAGTGAGTGGAAGTAGGAGGGTGCTGAGCCTTTGGCTGTTCTATATGCAAGCATCAATTTCTTGAACTTGATTCGGGCCGCAACCGTTAGTCAGTGCAAGGAGATAAAGAGATGTGTAACATGGGCTCTTTTGGGCTCGGTGAAGACCAGTCGTGCCGCTGCATTCTGAATCATTTGTAGAGGTTTGATTGTGCTTGATGGAAGTGCAGCCAGAAGAGCATTGCTGTAGTCCAGCCTAGAAATGACAAGGGTTTGGACAAGAAGTTTTGCAGCATGCTCCGTTAGGAAGGGCCTGTTCTTTCTGATGTTGTGCAATGCAAACTTGCAAGATCGAGCGGTCTTTGCAATGTTGTCTTTGAAGGTCAGCTGGTTATCAAAAATTACACCAAGATTTCTGACCGAAGTCGATGGGGTAATTGTAAAATAACCTAGCTGGATGGAAAAAATTCATACTGTAGAAGATTATTATGGAGTAACACAAAATACACAAATTAAAATATGCTTTCAGGTTCATATACTGCATACAATTAATATGCAACATGTCTAGCATAGTCAAAGTTTAGATGTAATATTAAAAAAGTCACTATAATACAATAAACAGGATATGATCAAAACCCTGAAATACACTAGAGCAGAAAAACTAAGAGAGGTTTTATTATGAACAAGTTAGTGTCATATCTGTGGTCCTTTTATGTCAGATTCTTAATTTAATAAATGTCCATCTGAATATAAAAACCGTTGGCTATTAACAATCAAATTAAATCACTATAAACAAAATCCATAGATGATTTTGCATAAGTTATGTTAAGTTTAAATACAACATTTTAGTGTAGAAATATTAAATGATTGCAAAAACTAAATAAGCTACTTTTTTAAAATATGAAACTACAACCGCTAGTAGGTGGCAGCAAGTGACTGTCTTTATGAGTGAGTTGAATCCTTAAATCAAAATATTTGTTTAAAATGCTAATTCATTTAACTTAGCAAAGGACTGTACTTATAGTCTGTTTGAACCATTTACTGGTCCATGTAATGCTGAGAAACAATACACTGTGTTGCTCGGAGACGCATTGGTGGGGCAAAACAGAATTTTGTGTCTGAAAGTTACTCAGTAACTTGTTGTTTATTGTACATTTGCCATCTTGCAGATATTCTGAAAAACAGGACTCTAGTTTGTGTGATAGGCGAACTCCTATATCGTAGGCATTCACTGATTAAATGCAGGGTTCGTTCAACCAATAAATTTCAATGACTTTTAAGGCAATATTCATGACCTAATGCTCAATTATTTCACACAAATGTTCGGAAAATTAATGATTATTAGTGCTATTTGTTTGCTTTCTAATAAGCACAGGCTGCGACTGTGCCAGACGTTACTTCATGCAGAGAACATAAGTTATATAAACACATAACTGAATGCAAGAATATTAAGTATATTGCAATTTGCTTAGCCAATATTATAAATTAAACTCAGGACCTGAATTTCGTTTTAGAAACAGCTTTGGTGGAAAACATTCAGGTACAGAAATGCTGCAGAAATGGAATAAACTGTAAATTAACATTAAATTCACTTGTAATTAAACACCGATTATTCTTTAAAATTAAATTACAAATTATTCTTCAGAGCAGTGAGCGTTTTGTCTTTTTGTTGTTAACATTAATTAACAATAACCAATAATTAATTAACATTGTTAACATTAACATTTGGTATGAAGGTGACAGCAGTTTTTAGTATACCTGCTGTCTGTCAGTCTGTGTCTACAAGGCGGGGCCCCTGGGCTGCAGCCCATTCAAGCCCAATGGTAAGTCCGGCCATGGGTGTAACCATGGATAAAGTCAAGTGCTATTAAACACTGAAGTCTGAATTTGCATTCTTATGTTTTTTCTTCTCATTAGGCTTCTTGGAAATGTTATTGAAAATCTTAGCAATGTGCTGCACAACTCTTCATTGCTCTGACAGGGAGAGTCTATTTGACTTCCTCTAGTGCAGCAGGCCCAAACAGAGGCCAACTTCTGACCGTCACAGCATGACTGCAGCATGTTAAGTCTCTGTAATTAGGGCTTCAAGCTGCTTGCCTTTAATGGCTTTTAAAAGCTGGCTGTTCCCCTCACATTCTATCATAAGCAGTTTATTAGACTCTTTAACCTCATCCTTCTCCCTGCCATTGTAAAAATGTATTTTGTGGTGAACCACTTTTAAAGATATAGCAAAACCGTTTTAAAACTGGGATGTTTTAATCACTGGTCTCCTCAGCTTTCATTAAAAGAATCAAGAAGTAACAGCAATTAATCAAAGCAAATGACTGCAGCAAGAACTTTTTTTACTGAACAGCTGCTATGTTGCTTATAGTAGGGCAGATGGAGGGTTGAGGTGTAGGGCGAATGTAATGAACTTTTATTGAAATGTAATTGTTCTGCTATGTGAAATAGTTAAAACTTAATTGAATAATTATTAATTCATTTGTTTGACGCAAAGTAATGCGTAAAATGCTTTTGAATTTAAACATATATAATGACAGAATGGCAGATGCTTACACAAGGGCCATCATCCATTATTCAACAACAACAACAATAACAATAATAATAATAATAAATAATAAACTTATTTATATATATTATAATTTTTGTCAATATTAATGTAAATATTTTAGTCGGATGTTACTGTGTTGTGGACCTAGATTTGGAAAAAGTTTTTTAATCACCAAAACTGCATTTTTTTAAACACAATATAAAACAGCAATGTTGTGAAATATTATTAACATTTTAAAATAACTGTTTTCTATTTAAATATATTTTAAAATGTAATTCATTATAGCTGAATTTTCAGCAGTCATTACACCATTATCACCAAAACTGCATACATTTTTTTTAGTAAAAACAGCAGTATTGTGAAATATTAATACAATTTAAAACTATTTTTTTTCTATTTTACGATATATGTTGCTACATGACACATGATCCTTCAGAAATCATTATAATGTGTTGATTTGATGTTCAAGAATTTTTTTTTTTATTATTATAAATGTTGATTCTCGGATGAAAAACATAAATGATGAAAAACCTAAAAGAAGAAGTAGAACTCTTGTGTAACATTATACATGTCTTTAATTTCACTTTTAATCAATTTAATGCATTGTTAAATAAAAATGTTTTTTTATTTGCCTTCCAAAAAAAAAGTCAAAATAAATCAAACCCTAAACTCTTCTAATGTCCAAAAATGGCAGTTAGATTTGCAGCAGTCTGTAAGATATGGAGTAAAATGTATAATCAATTTCTACAAGTCTGAACATGGCAACAACTAAAGACGTTTTAAGAAATTGAAAATCAGCAGCAGATGTTGATGGATGTTTTAATGATAGAGGCAGTGTTGATGATCGACCATGTGCACACACACTATTAATACACTCACATATATTCTAATTATACAGTCCCTGAACCCACATAATGCTCATTCTGAGACGGTGCTGTGTGGTTACTGTCCACCTGTTAGCAGCACAACAGGTGGGACAAACACATCAAAATGCCTCAGCGACACAAGAAAACTGTTGCAGTAAGTGCCTCACTGGCAAAAGAAACATTACAAGAGAGGCAGATGCACATGGTATTACAATCAATATACTTTGGCTTGAAAAAGAAATCATTAAAGCTTCAGGAATCGGGGGTTGTATATTGTTTCAAAGGATTTACATTCATGTAGGATTATATCTGCTTCGGCACTAAAAACACTGGTTGTTTCACTGTCAGTTTTCAGTAAAATTGTTGCCCACCCAAACTGTTCACAGGGCTTACATGCCATGATCCCAATTAGAGCCCAGGTCATGAGAGAAGCTTTAAATCACACATGTTCTCATTAGCAAAACCACAAACTACTGAACTGTATTTTTAGGTGCTGGTTCTCAACAGATCCCAAGACTAGTCAAATGTTTGGAGCCAATATGTGCAAGTCATCTGAGGTTTCTCACGGATTCTGCCGTAACTAAAACCTACTTCTCACATTTTGGCTTTATCCTCTGAAAAACCTCCAGAATTCCATGCAGTGATGAAACGTAACCCATTCACTGTCTTTGTTCTCACTCTCACTGGGGTTGAGTAAAAACGAACAGGCTTCTGTTGCCTTGCATTCATTAAGTTTCTGTATATAAAAATGCCTCATTTAGAAAGAAATGAAGAGTCCACTGGTTGATTTAAACATGGTAAGCCTCTATTGAATGTCTGTATAAATGTTTAGGATATTTCTTGATAAAAAGTCAAAGTTGCACAAATGAGACAGTTGTCTTAAAAGTTTAATAAAAACAAATAGAATTTAAACAGGAAAATAATGTAAACATTCTACACTAGTTTAAGTGTTTAAGTTAGGTTACCATGTACAGTGAAAAATTTCAAGATAAAAATAAAATTTTACTCTAAAATATTGTTTTTTATTTTATACAAAAAAGTTATTTTGTCTTTTTAATATTGAATTAAAATATCATATTAATTCATAATATTATACACTGAACAAAATTTTAAATGCAACACTTTTGTTTTTGCCCCGATTTTTCATGAGCTGAACTCAAAGATCTAAGACTGGATTAATAGGGTTCTTTCTATGTACACGAAAGGCCTATATTTCTCTCAAATATTGTTCACAAATCTGGCTAAATCTGTGTTAGTGAGCACTTCTCCTTTGCCGAGATTATCCATCCACTTCACAGGTGTGGCATATTAAGATGCTGATTAGACAGCATGATTATTGCACAGGTGTGCCTTAGGCTCGCGACAATAAAAGGCCACTCTAAAATATGCAGTTTTATCACACAGAACAATGCCACAGATGTCGCAAGTTTTGAGGGCGTGTGCAATTGGCATGCTGACTGCAGAAATGCTGTTGCCTGTGAATTGAATGTTCATTTATCTACCATAAGCCATCTCCAAAGGCGTTTCAGAGAATCTGGCAGTACATCCAACCGGCCCCACAACCGCAGACCACGTGTAACCACAACATCCCAGGACATCACATTGGTTTCGCACAGTCTCACTCTCCAAGACCCATAAAGCTGCTGCTGCAACAATCGTTTGCATAACCAAAGAATTTCTGCACAACCTGTCAGAAACTATCTCAGGGAAGCTCATCTGCATGCTCGTCGTCCTCATCGGGGTCTCTACCTGACTGCAGTTTGTCGTCCTAACTGACTTGAGTGGGCAAATGCTCACAATCGATGGCATCTGGCACTTTGGAGAAGTGTTCTCTTAATGGATGAATCCCGGTTTTCACTGTAAAGGGCAGATGGCAGACAGCGTTTATGGCGTCGTGTGGGTGAGCAGTTTGCTGACGTCAACGTTGTGGATCGAGTGGCCAATGGTGGCAGTGGGGTTATGGTATGGGCAGGCGAATGTTATGGACAACAAACACAGGTGCATTTTCTGATGGCATTTTGAATGCCAACAGAGATACCTAGTGACGAGATCTTGAGCGAGGGCCCATTGTTGTCCATGTCATGCCACGACCATCACCTCATGTTAGCAGCATGTATGGCCCCGGCCCTCCATTTTCAATGGAGCTATTACACAATCCTGGAAGCTGACACCATCCAGTTTCTTGGCATGTCCAGCACTCTCACTGGACATGGCACATCCTTGAGCATGGTTGGGATCCTTGAGTCGGCGTATACGAAATGTGTGTTCCCGTGCTGCCAATGCCGCAACTTCGCACGCCATTGAAGAGGAGTGGACACATTCCACAAGGCCCAACAACAACCTGATCACTCTATGCGAATTGAGATGGTGTTTGCCTGCGGAGCCAATGTTGGTCGACACCAGATCTGGACTGTTTTCGCGTGGAATCCCCGCCAATACAGTAAAATCTGCATCATTTTAGAGTGGGCTCCTTTCATTGAGTCTGCCAAGCCTAAGGTCACAGACCTTGGTTTCGGGCAAAAAAAAAATAAACTCATGCTGGTTTGTCGAACTCAGCATCTGTGATGATTCCACACCTGTGAGGTGGATAGATTCTCTCAGCAAGAGAAAGTTGCTCACTAAACCACAGTGATTTAGAGCAGATTTGTGAATAATATTTGAGAATCTGAATAGGCTTTGTGTACATAGAACTCTGTCTTAGCTCTTGGTTTGAGTTGTCAGCTCATAAAATGGGGGCCAAACAGAAGTGTGCATTTATATTTTGTTCATTGTATATATAGATATATATATAATATATATATCCATAATACACACACACGACACACACACACCACACAGCACCACAGATATATAAGTATATAATACTATAGTTAGAGTATGTATACTACTCTGTGTTGATGGGTGTGCTATTTTATAACAAAAATCTTATGTAGTACAGTTGTCATTGTCGTTGATACAAAGGTTATGGTAAACACAGCTGCTAAAACTTTACTCTCGATTTACCAAGTTTAACAAGTTTCTCAGCATGCAGTTGGCTGCTATTTCTCTTTCAGTGAAGAAACCCTAAACAACAAACAGTCCTGTGAGTTATTTGGTAAATATTGGAGAGGCCTGTCCTGCTCAATGACTTGTCCTCATTCACACACAGAGTGCAGCAAGCCAAGTATCTATGGAGACTGCATTTTTCTGCTGATGTAAGAAGCACCTCTTCAAACCCCCCACATTCCCGCATCTACCTCCAGAGTCACTCACATAATCAGACGGAAAGCATTGACCCACAGGGAACACTTGTTCAAGAAGTAAGATTGTAACACTTTTTTTTCGATTTCTGGATTAATTTTTCCAACCAAAATCATGTAAGGCATTCTTTCCACAGGACCCCACTTTGTGTTTTAACTATCACCCCCTCGCTCACCCTCTGAAGCATTCCATTATTTCCAAATCCATGAGCGCAGATAATTTGTGTGTTCTGCTGTGTCAGTTGTGGCCTTTGATGCTTGCGTTGTGTTCATTAGCAACAATGGTGTGATCTTATGCTCATTTTTTCTAGGATGAACAAGAATGAGAGTAGCCTGCTCTATAACATTTAAATCCAAACTACTGGAACCCAGTGGGAGTCCCAGTTTCTGACCTGAGAACATTTGAACAACACTTAAATAATTACAGGATTGCATGGTGAACAGTACCCTAATACTGAATGGTGTTACTCTTCCTTTAAGTGGAGATACAGCGAGGCCCAAAAGTTTGAGACCAAATTCTAGTATTCATAATCTGATTATAGAGATTAGTTCTGATATTTTGAAACACAAGATTAGTTTTGAGATTGTGAGAAAATATATTTCACTACTGAGAACATAAAAAAGAAAATATGTTATATTAACTATGTTAACTTTTTAGTGTGGGTCAGATTTCCTGCATTATTATTATGATTATTATTATTACAATTGATAAACACTTTCTTATACAGTGTTGTGCCAGAAAGAACTTTATACTGTTTTATTTATTCTGTTTATACTGCATTTTTGGATATTTTTACTATAAAACAAGTAAAAAAAAAAGTTAAAACACTAATTAAAAAATTAAAAACTCATTAAAAAGTAATTTTCACTGCTGTCAGTAAAGCAAAAGGGGGTTACAAATACTAAGGCATTCTAAAATGTATATTCTTCTTCTTATAGTCTTCTTCTTATTGCTGATAATACCATTTTTCATTAAAAAAAAATACAAATTAACTAGTGGTAGCAGAATTTTTGGATACTGTACATTTGGACAAAAGATGTATTCCAAAACCATTTGTTAAGCATAAAACATCAAGAGGAGGTGATGCTTATGAAAGACAGCTGAAATTAGAGAAGCAGGGAGAAGGTAACTTGAGGCCACCAGCAGAGCGATATTTATACTCAAACTGGACAAACATGCTGCTGAAAGCAGTGATGGATGAGATTGGGGCCACTGCGGTGAAACAACACGACAACACAAAAGCTGTCCTGCTGCAGAGAAGACACTACAGCCACTTGAGTGTTGAAAGCATGACAGCGGGTAGGACATGAGAGCTAGGTGACCGAGGGTCTGCTTGCCTGCTGGAGCTTTCCCTGGAAAACCTTGGAAGCTGCTGATTAACCACAAGGATGAATTTCATGTCAACTTCAAGTTTCAATTGCATTATTTCAAATAGGTCACTTAGGATGAAAGTGAAAGAAAGGCTACTGGAATAAGACCAAAGCTTCAGAGGGTCTCTCTTTTTTTTTTTACCAGGATCACATTGCAAGATCAATCAACAGCAGGGAGAAATAGTCAAGACTGTCCTGGTGGTGCAGATCCAGAGCTGACCTTGTGTGTGGGTTGTGTCTTTGTTTTTGTGTGGCTGGTCAATACAGAGAAGAATAGACAGCATGATGCATCAGGGCTGTGCTGATGTGATCGATTACCTCTCATTGCCAAAAATCTGTTTTCCCTCCCAGTGATGGAGAGGGTGCTGAGTTGGTCCTAATGGAGGGTGATGTGTCGGGTCAGTAGCCAGTAATCACAGGGGCGAAGCGTTCTTTCACATGGGGCCTTTGGGGACGTAGTTTTTGTGTCCCTTTTTGTGGTGAAGTTCAGTTTTTAAATCTAATCAGGTCCCCCAAATGGAACTTTGCAATGAAGGAAAAGACTTTCCTTTGTTGGTATTCCAAAACACAAATACCCTTAATCCTTTCAGAGGTGCATAACATTCTGCTGACACAAATCGATGAGGAAAAAGCACATAGTTGGTGTCCGTGACTGATTGGACCTCGCCGCCTCTAACAGCATTCATCTGGTTATTGACAATATTTGAAGATTAAAGGTAGGGATGTAGTTTATCCAATATGGAAATTCTGTCATTTAGTAATATATATATACTACACAACACACACATTAATAACAGTTAGGGGTTTAATTCTGTCTTTATTTCAAATCTGCTGAGTCCATACAATAGCTTTGTGTGAGGAACAGTCAGTATTAGCTGAAAATCTTCTTTTGGTTAGGGCAAAAATATATATAGATATATACTATATACAACACAGTAAAATAACAGTTAGTTTTATATGTCGGTATTTCAAATCTGGCTAGTCCATACCATAGCTTTGTGTGGTAACTCATTATTTGCTGAAAATCTTCTTTATATATATATATATACTATTATATATATATATATATATAGAGGGTGCACATAAGTGGTCCGCAGGTGTGACCAAAATAAGAAATGCGCTGTGTAAATTAGTTCAGAGTGCGCGTTTGCGTACCTACATGGTTGACAGCTGTTAAAGCACAATCACCGTTTTAGATCAACTAACTGTAATACTGTATAAGATTTCCACTCAAACTGAAAGCATAAATATAGGCTACCCGCTAACGTTTTCAAACCACAATGAAAAACTGTGACATTTCATTCACTGATTGATGCTCTACAAGTGTCCAGCGCGCTAACCCCGGATGCGCATATACTTACTTCCTTGCGCCCGGAACCCACCAAACAAAGATTTAAGTTTGAAAATGAAAATTTAAATAAAATAATAATTAAGTTCCATTTAAAAAAAAATGAAGAAAATATTTAGCATTTTATTTTTAAGTTTACTATATAATAATTGTATTTGTATTTAATACTCACTTTTTATTTTAAAATAAAATAGTATCATCACACTTTATTATTTTATTTTAAAAAACTAAATAAATAAAGTGCAACAATATTATCACTATTATTAATTTATTTTTTTATTGTTTTCTAGTTATATTTATGGGTCCACCATGTACCGTGTGATGACCAAACCAATCTCACAGGTTCTCATACGAGACCAGGCGAAAAAATTTATGTGCACCCCTGTTATCATATATATAAATATAAATATATATATCTATCATTTTTTTTTACATTGATTCTGTCTTGAATATAAGCGTATTTTGTCTTACTGTTTGAACTATGGGAATACAGAAGAGAAATGTCACTGAATGGTAAAATAATAAATATCAGATGCTTAACTTTAAATAACTTTACAACTGTCAAATTTCACACAGTTTTGCCAGGTCATTGGAAATGCATTCAAGAGTCATAACTTTTACAAAAATATATATTTTCTGAATGAAATGAGAAAATATCTAGGGTTAAAATGGTAAACTCTTAAGATACTTATAAGATATGGTCTTTTTAACATAGTCAAGTCACCCTTCTGATAATTCATTATACAAATAACTGCCCCTTTAATATAAAGATGCGACGCAACTCAATTTACAATTTAACTCAAAAACATTTTATAGTTGTACTTTGTTTTACTGCACTGACATTTTTCTCATTTATAACTTGTTTATACATAAAATAGTAATACATTCTCTAAAAATAAGTCTTCATTTGTTGCTTCTCAAGTAAGTTTGAGCTATTTTAATTGAAAAAAATACATACTTTATAAAAATGGGATTTTCAATCTCATTCACTCTTGTACACATTTAAACTTGACACCTCTAAATACTTAGCAAGCTTTGAGTGCGAAAAAGAAACTAATTATTGATGTATTCATACAAAGTTCTGTGCAGCTTGCACACTGAGCTAAATATATCCTTACGTGTTCCACATGGACAGAATGAAGCAAGTCAATAATTACTGGCTGAACTATTCAATTAAACTACTACGATATTTTATCCAATATATCCAAATGGATCAAACTGTAAACACATTGTATACAACATATCACCGTATTAGTGTTACATGCCACATCAAAATCACAAACACTTTGACATGTTCAAAAAGAACTTTTTATTATAAACAGAAGGCATCAAAAACAAAGCAACATCTGTCCCTCATTTCCAAAATGATTTACAAGTCATCAATCATTTGTATATCTCTAATATGTACAAAATAATCTTTCAAACTCATATAAAAAATGAACATGAGCAGATAAAAAGCACATGTTAACCAAGCGTGAACATTCTCTGCTTAATGTTCTGGCCTCATATAAAAATATGTTTATTCCATAGACAAATATCTCCTGCCAGAATATGTACAAATAATAATAATAATAATAAACCACAACTGGCCACCGTAACACTTGCAAGTGCTACTGCTGTACATTTCCAGTGAGTTTGCACCATTGCCGGTGATTTTAAACTTGCAACAAGTGTCATCTTGTTAAAGATCCAGAAATCCAGAAAATACAGTAATAGCAGGAACACAAATAACACTTTGGGAATTAGTGATGGGTCGTTCTTGAACGATTCGTTCGTTTTGAACGAATCTTTAATGTGACTCGGGAAGAACGAGTCGTCTCGGGGAGTGATTCGTTCAGTCGCGCATGCGCAACATCCTATAGGTTCTGTACTGGAATTAGTCAAGTAGTTAATCTCTCGAGTCTTCGGGTTTGAGTCTTTCGTTCATCACGTGACAGCCCCATAAGCTTAACCAATGCAGTCTGAGCCGGAAAGAGAATTGATTAGTTCATCTCGAGTCTTCGGGTTTTTCCGAGTCGTTCGTTCATCACGTGACAGCCCCATAAGCTTACCCTATGCAGACTGAGCCGGAAAGAGACTCTTTATTACCTTTGTTACAACATTCAGTGTTATGGAAACCATCATGACAGAAATTCACACATTTATAAACTGTAAGAAGTAAAAAGCTCAAATTTGAGACCAGAAATGCATCACGTAACTGTAAGAGTAAATAATAATGATAATAATAACTGTGCACCCGTTTGTAAGGAAGCTTGTAAATTAACTAATTTCTCTATCCAATGCTGTCACGTCACGTGACAAAAGAAC
Organism: Sinocyclocheilus anophthalmus; assembly: GCA_018155175.1. Taxonomy (NCBI): domain Eukaryota; kingdom Metazoa; phylum Chordata; class Actinopteri; order Cypriniformes; family Cyprinidae; genus Sinocyclocheilus; species Sinocyclocheilus anophthalmus. Next base: position 139,140 of record JADLZN010005675.1, on the reverse strand, counting down.
GAACGATTCGCAAGACTCGAGAGATGAACTAATCAATTCTCTTTCCGGCTCAGACTGCATTGGTTAAGTTTATGGGGCTGTCACGTGATGAACGAATGACTCAAACTCGAAGACTTGTCAGATAAGAGTTGAGGTGAGCTAATCATAGACTGAAGACACAGGTAAACAATGAATTAATCTTTTCTGTTTCTTATAGCAGTTTTGTATTGTTTAGTGTGATCAACGTTTGCGTAAGTAGTAGACGTGTTAGGGAAGTAACACGTAACATTTTAATTATATTTTGCTATAATGAACGAAATGACTCGAAAAAAGATTCGTTCATTTTGCTGAACGAGACTCAAAGGTCCGAGTCCGAACTTCCCATCTCTATTGGGAATACAGAACAGAAAAGCGTGTCACTGAATGGTGAAAGTATAAAGATCTGATGCTTTTCTGTACGGCCAAAGGCACTTTGCTTGTAAATATATTCAAAAAGGAAGACATTTATTTTACTTTGTAACCAGTCAGACTTAAAAAATTAAATAAAAGAATTAATAATAATAATAATAAATAAAAAATCTCAATAAAAAGGAAAATTTGTAGTGTGTGTTGAACCTTTCTGGGTGAAATGTGGAAAAATAAGGCCATTAAAATAAAAATACTGGGGTTAAAATGCACTGCACAGTTCAGTTGGAACTTTAGTTGAACTAACTGAACATTTTCAATGCCACAATGAACCTAAAATGTTGAGTTTTGTCCTCCAAATTACGATATGGTCTTTTTTAACATGATTCAAGACTTTCTTTCCGATAATTAGTGATAGCCTACAAATAACTGCCCTGCTAAGATCCAGATGAGAAGCAGCCCAATCTGTTGAACAAAAAAAGATTTTTGTCTTGAAAACTCAAAACAGACTACCGCAGCTGTAGCAACATTGCCGCTGATTTATGAACAATGAATGCAAGCATTAGCAACTGCCGTATCTTTTTCAATAGCCATGTAACGTGTGACCATCGAGACCTATGGAGAAAAACAACCTTGCATGCTTGCGAACAGATGCTCGGCACAATTTGGAGACGGAATGGAACGAGGTCTGTTTGCAAGAGGGCAGAATATATTAATTACAAAGTTCGATCTTTGAGGTGAAGCATGCTAGAAGAAGCCCATGCGGCACATGACTGCTGCTCGCCAGACAGTTTATTCTGGGAAATCCAAAGCTGTCGACACAGGGATGGGAGTGTGTGAGTAGCAAGGGTGGAGAGATGGAGAGAAAAAAAGAAATCAGCATAAAATTAAAAGGAGTGAACTGAATTGGCAAAGGCCATATGGCTTCGGTAAAACCACAGGGGCCGACCGTGGTCCTTTTGATCTGTCGTGGCGAACGTCAACCCCCCATCAGCCTATGACAAGTCCTCAGCACAACCACATAAAACTGTTCTTCCACAACTACTTGCATTGCTCTCTAACTTATCCATTAATGAAAAAGACTGCTGTCTTGAGACCATGTCTTGAGTTGAGAGAAACAAGCTGTATTTCTACATAAAAAGTTTGCTAATCAGTATTTTTGTCCTTTTTTCAGAAAAAAAAAATTGACACATTTAAACCTAATTAAATTTAGCTGAGAAGGAAAAATGGCATAATATACTTGAATAACGTTGATTTTTTTATAAACTTAATGCCACTGGCAATTTTTTTATTGTTTTAAACATAAACTTAAAACATATACTTAAAATAATAATAATACAAACATTTTCTTCCAAGGAACACCAAACGTAAATCTTTAAATATTCTTTATGCAATCATATGCAATTGCTTCCCAAGTTTAATTTATTTTAAAGTTATTATTATTAATATTTAAATGTTTTAAATACATAATGGAAGGCAAAATTGAGCACAGTACCGCTGGATTAGTTTTATTTTTCTTACTCGACTGGCAGTTTTTGTTGTTGTTTTTAACAAAACTGTTTTTTTTAGTTTTTTCTTCCAGGAATACAAAAGAAAATTTGAAATTCTTTATGCCAAAATGGTGCTTCTCAGAAAATGTCCTTATTTTAAATATAGAACTTAAAATAAGGTCATTTTCTGGAGAATACTAATATGAATATATTAAATAATTAAATAAATTTTAGCTAGCAGTAAACTTTTTTAAATGATTAATTATGCTTATTTTCCACCCCGCGGGCGTTTTTAAAATTGTATTTTAAACTAAAAAACTAAAATTGAATTTAAATTTGGGGTTGGGCTTAAAATAATAAGCCATATATTTTTAAGCTTAAAAATAATAATAATGATAATAATAATAATGATAAATCATTTTTCTTCCAAGGAAGACACCGAAGTATGCTATGGTTTGCTTCTCAAAAAATTCTTTAAACATAGGTATTTATTATAATATAAATTCATATATCTAATAGATTTAGATCTTTTTCCTCAAAAACAAGATAAAAATACTGATAAAAAAAAAATCCCTGCAATCAAACCGTAAGACTCAAGACTTTCAAACTCAGTTCACGTGTCTCTTCATGTGAAAATAAAGTGCTCCTACACTGGAGAAGTCATATGTATATATTTAATACAAAAAAAGTGAGAGGAAGGAACCAAGAATACGCTGCACCTGGTTTTAAAGCTAACAGTCATGTGCAATGTGGTAACTGAAATGGTTACGCACACAGTGTAGCTTAAATTTAGCAGGCTTGTTTTCTTTGTGTAAATCCACCCTATGATCATAAACCATGTAAACCTCTCCCTTTACATCCTTCAGTCGCAGCAGTCCACTGAACGAAAACCATCCAGAACATATCTGCAGTAAATTACAGCCGTTTGCTAGGAGTAAAACGTGAGGATGAAATCGTAAACCAAGCATGAAGAACACATCAAATACATTTATAACATACACTTTATCTCACTCTGCTGAGTTAAATAACACTTTCTTGCTGATTTTAAAATTATTGTTGTCCAGTAAAAGTTCCCCTGTCTTTTCAAACATACCATTCCCTGCGTGAAATCACAGATCCATCCACGTGAGATACATAGTCGCTGTCCGTGCCATGGTCGTAGCACTCGTCCTGCAGGTAAGGGGAGCCGTTGTGTAGCGGCGGCCCACTGGGGTTCACGTTATGATGGTTGTGGTGGTCAGAGTAATACGTGCTCTCTCTCTGAAGGCTGAGATTGTCTTCCCAGCCCTCCATGTCTTTGTGGTCAATGGGATAATCGGGATAGATAATGTCTCCTTCGGGTTTGGGCTTCAAGTCTTGGCTGCCGTTGCCCGAGTCGTCCCCATAAACGTCCTGAAGCTCATGGGGTTGAAGGACGTCCATCTGTGACTCTTTCTGCATGTCGGATGGGCCGATGTACTGTTTGGTGTAGTAGTCTCCTCTGAATGTTCGGCGTTGACGCATGTAGAAAGCCCCCACCAGCGCCATCAGCAACACTAGGATCAGGATCCCACCAACAGCACCGCCCACGATAGTGCCCAGGCCGCTGTCTGGCGGAGAGGCCTGAGTCGGGCCGGTGAAGTGGGCATGCTGGTTGATGGGAGCGGTGATGGTTAAGCTGGTGTTAGGCAGGATGGACTTGCTGCTGGTGCTGGTGGGGGCTGCGGTGGTTGGTGGCGGCTCTGAGAGGGCGAGATATTGGCAAATATTAAAATATAGGCAAACGGTTGTGAAGTAAATTTACCAATATTAATATTCTGGCTGGTACTGATAATCTGATATTAAAATGTATAATACTAAAACAAAATAAATTGAGCTGTAAATTGAGCATAACACTAAACTAAAACTAAAACTAAAAAAAATTTTTTATTTGAAATATATTCATATATATATTTCAAATCCAAGTATATTTTGTTACTGCATAATATAAAACATAAACACTTATTTCCAGCTTTGTCACCAAGCAAACTTTCTCATTTTTTATTTAGAGTTTATCTCATTGTGTAAAAGGATTACAACTGAAACAAAACAAAACAAAAAAACTATATAAAATAAAATATGAACTGAAAACTATATTAACCTAAAACTTTAACAAAAAAAAAAAAGAAAATATAAAATTATCGTAACCTACAATTAAATTGACAACAGAAAATATAAAATGAAACTAAATTCAAATATAATAAAAACAGTAACATTAGCTCAATGATATAAAAATACCCTGGAACTTAATTATTTTTTTTTGTACCCCACTGGAATATTTTCTTGATTTAAAAATCTAATCAAATAAAATTCTGGTCATTTGACAAGCTGACCAGCTGATATACTATTTTGTCTCAAGAATAATATATAGGATATATATATTATATATATAAGATATAATAATATATATATATATCTATATAATATATATAAATATACCTAAGTTTATGTGCATAGCACTTTTCACAGTACACATCGTTTCAAAGCAGTTTTAAAGAAAATCATGATATATACCTATATATCCATTTTATATAAAGAGCTGTCCAATAATATAGTTGCAGTCTGTGACAAAAATATAAACAATCAAGAAGTTGAGATTTGCTATATAGTATATATTGCTTTATGTGAGTGTACTGTATGTATGCAGATAAAGTTGGATATAATATATCCAACTTCATATATAGAACTGTGCAATAATACACACACACACAAAATAAAATTAATCAAGTTAATTTATGCATCAAAGCATCGAAACCTACAGTATGAAAGACTTTTATTTTGAGATTTGATAAAGATTGGATTTAACAGTGTTATTCATTTATTAGTGTTTTTAAAACATTTTAAATGCTAGATGACAAAAAATAAATTTAAATGTAAAAATATGGGAAATTAACAATTAAATATCCAATATCTGACAAATAAAAAAATTAATTATTGACAGATATTGTACCAATAATTTTGTCCCAAAATCATCTTAGAAAAAAAAAAAAAACACCTGCCAGCAGATGCTGTGAGGCCCAAGGAAAATTAAAAGGTTATTACTCAAGATAATAGGACATAACTTGCAATGACTAATAGGAAAAACTAAATCTTGCTGATGTAACAGCAGGTTCAGGCACCAAAGGGCACAATTATTTGAATTTGGAGGCCTGTGAAGACAGTAAGAATGAACAAGTCTTCAAGACTGGCACTTCAATCTTTTTGAGGGACATTAAATATATTGCACTTTTGGTTAGTATAAAATAACTATTTGGTGTATCCATTTCCTGTATGGGACGTCAACTGGGGACAATCCATGCTTGTGCACCACTAAAGTCCAAAAACTGGCAAAATATTTGGATTATGATTTGACCACAGAGCTAGATGATAAAGGTTCCTCATGTTTTGCTGCCTGAGGAAGAGCCAAATATGTGGTAAAAAGCACAGTGGCAAAGAGCTGATTGAATTGAAACTGCTGCGAGTTTTGTCCAACTTTATTTATGTCACTGCAGAAACCTCACAGGCCAAGTGTCGAACGTTTGGCACATTCAGCCAGCTCTCAGAAAGAGCTTCTGTTAACAGTTTTTTTAACAAGAGATTCAAGAATTCACATATTCAGTAACAGGAAGTACACACTGACTCAATGATACACAAATGTCAAACACAAGAAAACATCCTGTGAGCTTTGTCAGGTTTTTCAAGGCTGTTCCAAAATATCCAACAAGTTTAAAATAAATCCAATGTTGCTGGACAAAGTGAAAGAAATCCACCAAAAAAAACTTATAATGTGCTGCAGGGATGATGTATTTTTGTAGGTCAACCCGGAAGTTCGCATCACCCTGGTTTCCTCAACAAAAAGCCAATAGTATTTTCTTTATATTTGACTATTTGATCATCCAGGAAATGAGCTCTGTGTTTATGATTCTTACACTTTTTGTTCATCAAGACAAACTCCACAACTTTTATGAATTTTCAAGCCTAAATACAGATGTAAAAGCATGACTTCAACGTCACCACCATTAAGCTTTAGAAAATCTACAAGTTTGAGATAGAATTTTGCAAGAATGAGAGTATGAACACAATGAGGCTGTAAAAGTGGACTATAACTAGATCAGTTTTCCTTTAATATGAAAATGTTTTCATGTCCCAGAAAACCTCTGTAGTCCCAGAAAACAACTTGTTAGCAAGTGCCTTTTAAAAGCAAGTTGCAGAATAAAACGTGAAAATAGCTTGCGTTAACCACAGACCTTATTTGTGACCCTGGACCACAAAACCAGTCATAAGGGTCAATTTTTCGAAATTGAGATTTATACATCATCAATAAATAAGCTTTCCATTGATGTATGGTTTGTTATGATCGGACAATATTTGGCCGAGATACAACTATTTGAAAATCTGGAATCTGAGGGTGCAAAAAAAAAGAACTATTGAAAAATCGCCTTTAAAGTTGTCCAAATGAATTCTTAGCAATGCACATTACTAATCAAAAATTAAGTTTTAATATATTTACAGTAGGAAATTTACAAAATATCTTCATGGAATATTATCTTTACTTAATATCCTAATGATTTTTGGCATAAAAGAAAAAACAAAAATTTTGACCCATACAATGTATTTTTGGCTATTGCTACAAATATACCCCAGCGACTTAAGACTGGTTTTGTGGTCAAGGGTCACATTTTAGGCATTTAACCAAAAAAAAACATTGATTTTGAAACCATGGAACCAAAGTCCAAGAATGCTTGCTTTCGCGTTTTAGGACTCATTCCTTCAGCACTCTATAATTCAATGAAATCATAAATGGGTTAATTTACTCAGGATATTTGTGTGTTAACTCAAGTTAACAGCAAATTCAGTATCAGTTGAGTCGATTCTCTGGTGCACTATGGAGAACTAGAGAGAGTTATGCCTCATTGCCTCACTTGAGTAAATGACTGTGTGTGTAAGTATGAATGGTGTCTGTTTCAAGAGGGTAGAGAGAATGTCAGGACATAATTTATCACTCAGTGATCCTCCCTCAAACTTTAGCCCCACATGGAGAAAACATCATCACTGGTATCTGTGGACCTGAAAGGTTACAAGAAACTTCTCACCTTGTACCAATAAGCGTACATCCTTAAGTCTCTGCCCAACGTCATTCTGTACTTCACACCTGTATTGTCCAGAGTCGCTCGGCTCTAAAGGACGAGTAAACAGCAGGCTGCCATTAGATCTGTCCACACCTGCAGGCATTGGTGCGTCCAGTCTGGGGAGTGACAAAAGACATGATTATCAGTTCGAGCTTGCTGATGACAAGTTTTGCTGCAGGACGTCACCCTGCAGCAACTTTGAATTCTCTTCTACAACACTGAAGCTGCCGAAGTTTACCATTGAACTGACATGACCAATAAGATTAGAAGAAGCTAACTTTAGTGTAGATGTGTACAGACCTGGTCCAGATGTACATAAGAGCAGGTGGGTTGGCACTGGCTCTACAGTCCAGCTGTACATTTTTTTGTCCCACGTACCACACGTCCTGCTGGCCTATCACCGTAACATCTGGAGCAACTGTAACAATTTAAATCATTGTTGCATGAAGGCAGAATATGATCGCCTTGCTATAAAAATGTATAGTGCTTAGCAAAACATAAACCCTTTTCTTTCTTCCACAGAACACAAAAGAGGATATTTTGTAGGACTGGGTATTAAGACATATTTCACACAATTTTATTTCGTTTGACAAGCTCTCGATTAGATTTTAATTAATCTGAATATATATCAGATACAGTACAAATATATATCTCTTAACTAATGTTGTAAAATATACAGGGAACCTCTAGGTACTATAGCATTAATTATTAAAGGCTAAAAATGTAACTATTAAATTCAATTGCTATTAGTGCTGGTGTAACGCCCCTGTGGACTGTTTGTTGTGGTTCCCTTTCAGTCGGTCACTCTCGACGTCACGTCGGAGGACCGACGAAATTGGGATCTCGCTTAGAGGGACCAATCTACTTCGAGTGTAAACTAAACGAGCCAATGCACATTGGCATGCGATTATTGCATCCTGCTTCTGCTGATCACAGCGTGAGTATAAGTAGGCAGCAGGTGCAGCGCATATTCAGCTTTTCGCTTCGGAGCCGAGCGGTTCTATCGTTCTGCTCCTGACCTTCGGCCGTAGTGAAAACTACCGTCAAGCTGCTATCGGTGGGCTCTTCGTGTTGGCGGAACGGCGCTTCAGCGGTGGTGGTTTCCCATGTCGAGTGGGTTGCACACAGCAGGCTGCACTACCCCTGTGTGTGTTGCAGACGGCCATCTCCCCTGTGCGCTTCAGCACATTAAAAGAGCAAATTCCATACTAAAAGAGCTTCACGGGTGGAACGTCTTTGTAAAGACGCGTCTTTTTAAAGATGTCAAACCATCCGTGCGTTTCTGGGTGCGGTCATTACCTGGCACCGGATGATGGTCACGATCACTGTCTCTCGTGCCTGGGCATGAAGCACGCTGAGGTGGCTTTCGTGGATTGCTCATGCTCCCATTGCGGGGGTATGACCATCATCTCCGTTACCTGCAAAGGGGCGGAGTGCCCGTGCCACTGCCCTAATCTGGTGTTCCCTCTGGTGGCAGCCGGGGGCGTCTTTTTTCTGGTGGTGGGCGGACTGGTCTTACGTTCACGGTGAGGAATTCCCCTCCGGGGATGCCCCAGCCAGCTGGCACTTCGAAACCAGTGGAGCTCTTGAAAGAGCAGGCTGGACCCTCCCGGGGTGTACCACCTGATTCTTCTAGGCTCCCCCCGACGATCAGATGTCGCTTGCAGCATCGGAGGGTGAGCGGACTTTTTCCGGTGATGAAGATCCGTCATCGCTGGCCGCCCTCTGTGCGGTCGGCGCTGCCGAGACGGACCCGGAATGAATGGCTAGTGCTTTCCTGCCGCCGAAGTGTCTGGCTCAGTGGAACATCCACCTTCCCAACCCCAAGGTTGGACGTTGTTTCTTCCTCGGTGGCGCGCGCTGGTTTCTCAGGGCCCCCACCCAGTGCCTTCTTCCCGAAGTACATATAATTCTCTGGGTCTGGACGGCCTCGGGGGGGGGTGGGGGAGGGGGCCCTTTTACTGCCAGAAACCGTCCCATTGCTCATCCTCCCACCACACCCTCGATGGGGTTTCCATCAGGCGCGGGGTGTAACACGGAGTCCCAAAAGAAAACAGGTGGAGTGGTCGGTTGCGATGCAGTTGTGTCCAAATACCGCTACCACTTGGCGGGGGCAAACCGTTGCTCCCCTCCCGTGCCTGTAGGCACTCGTCGGCCTTGATCGATACTGCCTATACGGCCTGTGGAGAAGCTGCCTCCGCCTTACTCGCTACGGCGTGATTGCAAGTGCACCTGGCCAAGGCACTGAGGGACTTGCACGTGGGTGGTCACGACCTGGAAGTTCTCAAGGAACTCTGCACCGCGACGGACCTCGCGCTACGAGCGACGAAGGTTACGGCGCGGTCTCTGGGTCGTGCTATGTCCACGCTTGTGGTCCAGGAGCGCCATCTATGGCTGTGTCTGGCTGACATGCGCGAGGCGGACAAGACAAGATTCCTGAACGCCCCCGTGTCCCAGGCCGGCCTGTCGGCGACACTGTGGAGAACGTGCCCAGCGGTTCTCCGTTGACCAGAGCAGACTGAGGCCATCAGGCACATCCTGCCCCGGCGTGCAGCTGCTGCCCCCACCCGGCCGCCGGCGGCAGCGCCTCAGCCCGCTCGTCGCCGAGGGCGGAGCCCGGCCACCGCTCCCGCTACCGTGCAGCGTCCGCAGCAGCCTCCAGCAAGACTGCGCCGAGGAGCCGGCCGCAGGGCATCCGCCCCGCCCGTCCAGGCCCCCGCCAAACCTGGTGGCAAGCGGAAGAGCAAGCGGCCCTGAGACGGGCGACCTAGAGATGGAGGAAGTTGCTCTTCGGGAGATAGTGAACACACCACTCCCTCCCCCGGAGGAAGGCCGGCTGGAGAATCTTTTGTTTCCTTGTTTCTGCATCGCGCCATGTACCCAAATTCCTCGACAGAAGATCAATTTCTCCCTTCTCTGGGTCCCCTGAGGGGACGGGGGTTGTGGACGATCCAGAGCCGTATTACACTCATCCTCCTCTCTCGCCAGTGAGCAGTAGTGGGCGGATCGGGTGGACGAACCAACGGACTATCCACGCACCCTCTGCTCAAACGCAGGGCAGTGTTGCACACACCCAGACCCCGCCTCAGACCGGCAAAGAGACGCCCGGGCCGGATCCCTGCGTTCTTTCACGGGGGGGGTGGGGCTGCCCGTGCCCGCGGGTACTCCTGTAGTTCCGTTGATGCCACTAGCGCGGTGTTTGGGAGCCTGGCTTGAGCTACCCAGCACGTCTCGATGGCTCCATCGAACCGTCAGGCTCGGCTATGCGCTTCAGTTCGCCCGGCGCCCTCCCAAGTTTAGGGGCGTCCACTTTACTTCAGTGAAAGCAGAAGATGCCCCTGTCTTTCGTGCAGAGATCGCAGTCCTACTGGCGAAGGACGCTATAGAGCCGGTCCCTCCAGCCGATATAGGTCGGGGTTTTACAGCCCTTACTTATTGTACCCAAGAAAGTCGGTGGGTTGAGACCTATCTTGGACCTGCGCGTCTTGAACCGGGCCCTTCACCGGCTCCCGTTCCAGATGCTCACGCAGAAATGCATTTTCATGTGTATCCGTCCCCAAGACTGGTTCGAAGCGATCGACCTGAAGGACGCGTACTTCTATGTTTCGATCCTTCTGCGCCACAGGCCATTCCTGCGGTTTGCTTTCGAGGGGCGGGCATACCAGTACAATGTCCTGCCCTTCGGGCTGTCCCTGTCGCCCCGTGTCTTTACGAAAGTTACGGATGCAGCCCTTGTTCCCATGAGAGAACACGGCGTTCGCATTCTCAACTATCTTGACGATTGGCTTATACTAGCACAGTCTCAGAATCAGTTGTGCGAGCACAGGGACTTGTTGCTTTCACACCTCAGCCTGTTGGGCATTCAGGTCAACTGGGAAAAGAGCAAAACTCTCCCCGACGCAGAGGATCTCATTTCTCGGTATGGAGTTGGACTCGGTAGAACAGACAGCACTCCTCACGCAGGAACGTGCTCAGTCGGTGTTGAACTGCTTGAATACATTCAGGAGCAGGATGGCGGTCCCACTGAAATTTTTTTTCAGAGGCTCCTGGGGCATATGGAAGCTACGGCGGCAGTCACGCTGCTGGGGTTTCTCCATATGAGACCGCTGCAGCACTGTCTCCATGGCCGAGTCCCGAGGTGGGCTTGGCAACGCGGCACAAGAAGGATTCCGGGTCCAGGTGACACCGGCCTGCCGCCAACCTTCACCCCGTGGTCAGACCTTGCGTTCCTCCGTGCAGGAGTGCCCCTGGAGCAGGTCTCCATGCATTCTGTGGTTTGCACGGATGCCTTAAACCACCGGCTGGGGGCCACGTACAATGGGCTTGCAGTGTTAGGGGTTTGGACGGGGCCCCAACTGCACTGGCACATCAACTTCCTCGAGTTGCTGTTAGTGCACCATGCCTTTGTCCGTCTCAAAGGGCACTTACGAGGCAAGCATGTACTGGTCCGCACGGACAATACAGCGGCCGTTGTGTACATCAACCGACAAGGTGGTCTATGTTCCCGTTGCTTGTCGCAACTCGCCCGCCACCTCCGCCTCTGGAGTCAGAAGCATCTGAGGTCGCTGCGTGCTGTTCACATTCCTGGGCTGCTCAACCAGGCAGCCGACGAGCTGTCCCGCCTGGCGCCCGGGAGAATGGTGACTCCATCCCCAGAAGGTCCAGCTGATTTTGAGACGTTTCGGAGCCACTCACATAGACCTGTTTGCCTCTCCAGAAACCTCTCATTGCCAGTTGTTTTACTCCCTGACCAAGGGAACACTCGGATTGGATGCACTGGCACACAGCTGGCCTCCGGCTCTTCTCAAGTATGCGTTTCCCCCAGTGAGCCGTCTGGAACAGTTCCTGTGCAAAGTCAGGGAGGACGAGAAGCAGGTCCTCTTGATAGCGCCATACTGGCCCAGTCAGACTTGGTTCCCCGAACTAATGCTCCTCGCGACATCCCCTCCCTGGCCGATTCCTCTGAGAAAGTTTACTGACTCAGAGACGTGGCACCCTTTGGCACCCGCGTCCAGACTTGTGGAACTTCCACTTGTGGTCCCTGGACGGGACGCTGAGGTTCTAGGTGGCCTACCCCAAGGGGTAGTTGACACTATCACTTCAGCGAGAGCACCGTCTACGAGGCATGCTTATGCTTTGAAGTGGAACCTGTTTGTTGAGTGGTTTTCTTCTCGCCGAGAAGACCCCCGAAGTTGCCCGATCGGAGTTGTGCTGTCCTTTTGATGGTTGGAGCGAAGGCTGTCTCCCTCCGCCCTTAAAGTTCATGTCGCCGCGATTGCTGTTAACCACGACCCCGTAGAAGGGAGGTCGTTGGTGAAGCATGACTTGGTCGTCAGATTCCTTAAGGGGGCGCGAAGGTTAAATCCTCCACGGCCCCCCTCTATAACCTCTTGGGACCTGACTCTGGTGCTCACGTCACTACAGCAGGCCCCGTTTGAGCCTTTACCGGCAGTGGAGCTGAGGTTCCTCTCAATGAAGACTTTGCTCCTGCTGGCCTTGGCCTCTATCAAGAGGGTAGGGGACCTGCACGCATTTTCGGTCGACGATTCATGCCTAGAGTTCGGGTTGGCCGACTCCCAGGTAACTCTGAGGCACCGGCCTGGCTATGTGCCCAAGTTTCCCGCTGCTCCCTTCAGGGATCAGGTTTTGAACCTCCAAGCGCTGCCCTCGGAGTAGGCAGACCCAGCCCTAGTTTTGCTCGGTCCTGTCCGAGCCTTAAGTTGCTACGTAGACCGGACGCAAAGCTTCCGGACCTCAGACCAGCTCTTTGTCTGCCACGGAGGCCGGCAGAAGGGGAATGCTGTCTCTAAGCAGAGGATGGCCCACTGGATAGTGGATGCCATCACCCTGGCTTATCAGGCACAGGGTGTGCCCTTCCCGCTCAGGTTGCGAGCTCACTCAACTAGAGGTGTTGCATCCTCCTGGTCGCTGGCTCGTGGCGCCTCGCTGACAGATATTTTTAGGGCTGCGGGCTGGGCGACCCCTACACATTCGCTAGATTCTATAGCCTTAGTGTGGAGCCGGTATCCTCCTGTGTTATCACCTCAAACGGGTAGAAGCACTGAAAGGCCCCGGCTTCGTGTCGGCTTGCAAAATCACGCCAGAGAGTCCATACAGTAGACCCTGTCGAGCTCCTCCATCCCCTCGGCAGCCAGACGTGGCAGAGCGTCCGGCGCCAGGCCCTCACTCGCTGAATCCTCGAGAACCGGTAGAAGGCTGGGTTCCATATGTAAGACCTAATTGGATCTCATATGTGTAAAGTCCACGGCATAGCTTTGAGCCTGTGTTTCCCCGGCAGACTTCTGTCATTCCAAGTGGGTTCAATCACCTCCATTCTTCCATTTGCACCTAAGGGATGTTCATGTGTGTATATGCTTCCGAAACCTCCTTCGGGAAGGTTCGAGCTTCCTTAACGCCCCTGTTCCAAGTAGAACGGGTACGTTTCCCAGTTTTTATCCAGTCTTACTCATTGGGTAGTGCGATTGCAGCAGTAGCTGGTCCTCTTGTGAAGAAGCCCTGGCCTACGCCAAAAAATAGGGGCGCAGGTGGCTTCCACAGGACACTGGAAGGGGCTGTAGCTGTGGCCTTTTGGTAGGATCCTAATTTTGTCGGTCATCCGATGTGACGTCGGGAGTTACCGACTGAAAGGGAACGTCTCGGTTTACATATGGTAACCCTTGGCCCTGAAGGTGGGTACGGAGACGTCACGTCCCGTCGCCACAGCTCCTTTACCACCGCTGAGCGGCCGGGTCACCCGCTCGGCTCCGAATCGAAAAGCTGAATATGCGCTGCACCTGCTGCCTACGTATACTCACGCTGTGATCAGCAGCAGCTGGATGCAATAATCGCATGCCAATGTGCATTGGCTCGTTTAGTTTACACTCGAAGTAGATTGGTCCTTCTAAGCGAGATCCCAATTTCGTCGGTTCTCCGACGTGACGTCTCCGTTCCCTCCTTCAGGGAATGAGGTTTACCATTCGTAACCGATAGTTTCGTCTTCTTGCCCCTTGGTTGTTGGTTTAAAGCCGTATAATATTAGTAATTAACCCTCATGTGTTCACAGCTGTCTTCCCGCTCGTTATCAGCCCTATAAGTTTCCTGTCTCTTGTAGTCCTTGCGGTCCAGTTATTGTGAATGTTACCCCCGTGTGTGTCCGTCTCTGCCTTTTTTGTCCGCTACATTAAATTCCTTATTTTGTATCCTTGCGCCTTGTCATCCTGCCTGCCTCCGCACACCTGGACCGTGACAGAATAACCGAACCAAAAGTAAAGTATAGCGGCGTCTTTCCCCTCGTTTGTTTTTTCCAATTTTTGTCAGTTTTTATTTTGTTTTTCTATGGATTACCCCGCATTCCAAATCCTCCAGCTGGAGCAGGAGGAAAGCTCTCTTGAGGACCACACTAACGACTTTCTGTCCCTGCCCCACCTCACGCACTACCCGGACAACTACCTCTGTTCATTCTATCAAGTTGGACTTAACACCACCACACGAGCGCAGTTGTCCAGGGATGGTCCCGAGAGAGCCTCACCGCTTTCATCGAGTGGGTGCTGGTGTCCTGCAAGTCCCATCTGACCGTGGACATCGCGGACAACAATACCAGCCCCACTCAGGACCTTGAGCCCAGCCCACCATCTCCCCGCAGTACGGAGCATAAACCTGAGCCCACCGATGACGGAGAGCCATTTCCCGCCGCGATCCACGAGCCGGAGCAAAGCCCCACGGCTGAGAAGAGAATCGCCTCGGATATGGAGCCCAACACGTCAGACCAGGTGCGAGAGCGTGTAGCCCACGGAGGGCTCCTGATCCCCATTTCAGCCCAGGAAGGGCTCCTGATCCTCCACCTTGACTCCTAGCTCCCTCACCTCCACCGTCACCCATCGATCCATCAGCTCCACCGTGCTCCCTCGTCCCTCCGGCTCTGCCTTGGTCGGGCGTCGACCTGCCATCGTCTCTGGACTCTTCTCCTCTGGCTGCGCCTCGTTGCTCTGTCCTACCGGCTCCATTGGGCTCCTTCCTCCCGTCAGCTCCACCTTGGTCCTCAGTCGCTCCGGCTCCGCTGCGGATCTCTGGATCTCCGCCTCCGCCTTGGTCGCCATAGCCCTCGGCTCCACCCTGGCCCCCCGGATCCTCGGCATCCCCCTGGCTCGTTGGCTCTCCGTCTCCGCCTCGGGCTCCTCCTCCACCTGCTCCGCCGCCGTTGGTCGGCCCCCTGGAGTCGGTGGACATTCCTCCTCCATGGCTCCTCCCTCCGTCGGCTCCACCGTGTGCCGCTATTATAGCTGTGGCCAGGGTCCCATCTGGCTCCTCCTGCTCCGGTTCCCTCTTGTTGTCTCCCTGGCTCCTGCCTCCATCGTCACCTCCCTGGACTCTGTTAGCCGTCCTCCTCCTGGAAGGCCGTCCTCCGCCGGAAGCTCCACCTGTCTGGTCTGCCTGCCAGCCCTTTGCCTTCCCCTGTCACCATCTCGCATCCTCTGCCTTGTCCCCCTCCGCCCCTCCCTCTGTTTCTACGGTGCGAGGATGCACCTTCCGGGAGGGGGGAGTAATGTAATGCCCCTGTGGACTGTTTGTTGTGGTTTCTTCCCCTCGTGTTGGTTTAGCCCGTATAATCATTAGTTAATTACCCTCATGGTTCCCCTCTGCCTATAAGTTCCTGGCTCTTGTATCCTAGTGTTGTCAGTTATTGGGAATGTTACCCCGAGTGTGTGTGTCTCTGCCTTGTTGTCGCTACATTAAATATCCTTATTTTGTATCCTTGTCGTCCTCGTCATCCTGCCTGCCTCCACACACCTGGACCGTGACAGCTGGGCGGTATGATCAAAAATTTATATCACAGTATTTTTCAAAATTATACCGGTTTCACTGTACATGATGTTTTTTTTTTTTCATGCATGACCGGGTGTTAACCATATTTTCTACTGATTGAGATAGGAAATACTGCAGTATATTGACTTATAATGCCCTATTTTACTGTCATGATGAGTTAATATTACCACACTAAATAGTGACTAAACACGACCCCTTTTAATATATGTTAACCAGGAGTCACTCTCATTTATAATCGCAGCATTGTCTGATAAAATCAACATGCATCTACACTAAAGAGCGGCTATGCGGTTGTTTTGGCTATATTACTTTTTTGTCTCATGCCGTGCACTGCCTGCATCTGAGTAACAAACTAAAAAAAAAAAACAACAAATAAAAAAAGTGCATGTGATATTAACAGACGAACTACGCTCATATTTATAATTCCAAACAATCAGTAAGCGACAGGTGCTAGGAAACTCTGTTTTGTACTCATTTATTGATGAGTCGGCTGCGTTGCGGCCAACTGAATGCGCTGCTTCTTTGCCGCTCACTGCACAGAACAGACGCCCGAGAGAGGTGACACTTCTCCGGGAAAGTCAGACCTCGCGGTCGCGGGACAGCACTGGCAAAATCTTCCAACTGAACCATTATAGCTCAGGTTAATACAAAAAAGTAGCTATTGAAAAAAAAGCCGCTAAAAGGGTCTGAAAGTTGCTAAATCTAGTGCTAAAGTCACGCTCGTGTGTGTGAGATGCGGGAGCTGATGGCAGGGGGCGGTGGATATTTGTGGCGGTCAGTGTGGATATTGTGGATGAGTTCTTCTGTGTCATCACGTTCTATTAGTTCTGCAGTTTCAGTTTCGGAACTTTCACGCTTAGTGTCACATACAGCTGTTCCCTCACCACAGTGCAACAGTGAAAAGGGACCCCTTTCAAACAGTGTCGCGTTCCGAACGTTGTTTAAGCGACATACACCGGTATTGCGGTATTTAAAAAATTCATATCATAACAAAAATAAACACCGGTATTCGGTATGAACCGGTATACAGCCCAGCACTACTCACTGCTATCATTTTTAGCTATTGAACACTGTTAATGACTGTGGCAGTTTATATCAACTTATTTATAATTATGTTTTTTACTCTAATTCGTTGTTGAAATATAAATAATTAAATGGTGGTTGTCATAAAAACATATTTCAATTCAAAGTCTGATTCCTGGTATTTAAGATTTGATACATATTCATCAAAATGAAGATTAAAATCAAATATCGGATATTGTCAGTCCAGCCCTAATATTTTGTTAAATGTCAATGCTGCTCTCTCCTATACAATGAAAATGACTTTCTCATGAAAATGTTCTCATTTTGTGTTCCACGACAGAGAAAGTCAAACAGGCTTGAAACAACAGAGTTGAGTAAATGATTGTAGAGTTACATTGCTTTTGGGTGAACTCACTCTTTAATCCATATAAATGCTACTTTGGAAGCTCACTTTATGTAGTTCCCTGTAACTTTTTTTTTAAGCAATGAAACTATAAATTATTTTAATAAGACATTAAATTTGAGCGTGACATTATTCTCACGCTCTGGATGTGAGTCCCAGAAACAGCGAGGGGAGATGTGATTGGCTAACTCAATTACACAGAAACCTCAGGATACTGAGGCTTAGCTGTGGCTGAGAAAATAAACGTATGTGTGATATGGAAAGAGGATTCAGGAGTGAAACAGAGAGCCTTGAGATTCAACCCCAGCAGTCTATATAACAACAATGTGATCAAATTCTTATCAACATTGTTCAATAAGAAAGTAGAACACTGGCAATGTAAACAACAGTTGCCACATTCAAAACTACACTGTAAATCAGAGTTTGTTTTGTCTTGTTTAGTAAAATATATAAACATTATTAAATCTTAAAATGAATTTACTTGAGAATCATAAGACTAAGAGAGATGTTAAGACTTATATAAAAAAAAATTATATTTCTAAATTTATATTTCTTGACGGATTATTATTTTGTTCTAATTTTAAGCATAAATATCACTAAATTTCAGGGTCATGTGACACTGAAGACTTGAGTAAAACGCTGCTGAAAATTCAACTTTGCCATCACGTTAATAAATTACATTTTAAAAAATATTCAAATCAAAATCAGATATTTTCAATTGTAATTGATTTTACTGTATTTGTGATCATATAAATGCAACTTTAGGGAGAATGAGAGTTAAAAATTGACATTTATAATACGTCAAGACTTCTATTATAAAAAATATTATATTGCATCAAATTTAGATTTCTTGACATTATTGTTTTGCTCTTATATTAAGCATAAATATCACTAAATTTATGTTCTGAACAAGACTTCAACAAAAAACAATTTTTGCAGCGTCTGCATGCTCAGCTTTGTCTATGATAAAACGCATAAGTATTAATACATTTATAAGGTTGTAAAACTCAAAAGTAGTTTTCTCACTTTTAAACACTTTGGAAGGCAATGTGTGAATTATTGAGCACTAAAGCCTCCTCCTTTCAGTATGAACTCCCTCACTTGTATTTCCGCTCCTGTTGCTGCCCTTGCTGTGCTCAGATCAATAAAAGCTCCTCCATTAAGCAGTGCGCCGTTCAAACAGACAGCAGCCAACAGTTGAAGATGCCAAAGGAAAGCACACAGAAGATTACGATGTTAAAATAACTCCTAAACTGACATCTTGTAAGTTTGAGAGCAGCAAAAGTGAGCGATCAGAGCTCCTTGGAACATACAGAAAACCCATGAAGATCTTGAAATACGAAACAGGAGTAAAGTTCTTCTACAGGGAGAATGTTGATAAAAGCAATTCACACTCACAAAACACATTGAGCCGGTATGGAATGCGGAAATCCTTGGATAAGGCCGGGTGACGAACAACGCAGCTGAGGGACCGGCCAAATGCATCCCGGGTGGGGGCCCAGACATAGTGGACTGATGTGGTGGTGGTGCCTTCAGGCTCTTGCTGTGTGATGACTGCTGACTGCTGGCCCGGCAGGTCTGAATTCCAGAAGACCTCTGCTGCTGGACGACCCCTTTCAGCTGTACATGTCGCCACCAGAGTTTCACCATCTCCATCCAACAGAGACAAAGAGCCAGGAGACACATAGACCTTTGGCTCCACTAAAGGGAGAAAATGAGAAAGAGATGAAGCAAAAAACAACTAAACAATAAACTCAGACAAGCTAAAAAATTTAAACATTTTAAAACCTATTTTAGTTTAAATCTTGTTTTATTAATGCGTATTATTTAATAAAAAAAACAAACAAACAAAAAAATTGTTGTTCAACTGTTGGACGTATTATAGGTGAAGGGCATTTGGAAATAAAAACAATATATATAATATATATATATTATATATATATATATATAAAAAAAATATATATATATATAAATATATATATTACCGTGGGGCAAAAAAGTATTTTTAGTCAGCCACCAATTGTGCAAGTTCTACCACTTAAAAGATGAGAGAGGCCTGTAATTTTAAACATAGGTATACCTCAACTATGAGAGACAAAATGAGAAAAAAAATACAGAAAATCACATTGTATGATTTTTAAAGAATTTATTTGCAAATTATGTGGAAAATAAGTATTTGGTCAATAAAAAAAAATTTCATCTAAATACTTTGTTATATACACTTTGTTGGCAATGACAGAGGTCAAAACGTTTTCTGTAAGTCTTCACAAGGTTTTCCACACACTGTTGCTGGTATTTTGGCCCATTCCTCAATGCAGATCTCCTCTAGAGCAGTAATTTTTTGGGGCTGTCGCTGGGCAACACGGATTGTCAACTCCCTCCAAAGATTTTCTATGAAGTTGAGATCTGGAGACTGGCTAGGCCAATCCAGGACCTTGAAATGCTTCTTACGAAAACACTCCTTCGTTGCCCGGGCGGTGTGTTTGGGATCATTGTAATGCTGAAAGACCCAGCCACGTTTCATCTTCAATGCCCTTGCGGATGGAAGGAGGTTTTCACTCAAAATCTTACGATACATGGCCCCATTCATTCTTTCGTTTACCCGGATCAGTCGTCCTGGTCCCTTTGCAGAAAAAACAGCCCCAAAGCATGATGTTTAAACCCCCATGCTTCACAGTAGGTATGGTGTTCTTGGATGCAACTCAGCATTCTTTCTCCTCAAGTTGAGTTTTTACCAACAAAATGTTCTATTTTGGTTTCATCTGACCATATGATATTCTCCAATCCTCTTCTGGATCATCCAAATGCTCTCTAGCAAATTTCAGACGGGTCTGGACATGTTCTGGCTTAAGCAGGGGGACACGTCTGTCACTGCAGGATTTGAGTACCTGGCGGCGCAGTGTTTTACTGATGGTAGCCTTTGTTACTTTGGTCCCAGATCTCTGCAGGTCATTCACTAGGTCCCAACGTGTGATTCTGGGATTTTTGCTCACATTTCTTGCGATCATTTTGACCCCACGGGGTGAGACCTTGCGTGGAGCCCCAGATCGAGGGAGATATCAGTGGTCTTGTATGTCTTCCATTTTATAATAATTGCTCCCACAGTTGATTTCTTCCCACCAAGCTGCTACCTATTGCAGATTCAGTCTTCCCAGCCTGGGGCAGGTCTACAATTTTGTTTCTGGTGGCCTTTGACAGCTCTTTGGTCTTGGCCATGTGGAGTTTGGAGTGTGACTGTTTGAGGTTGTGGACAGGTGTCTTTTATACTGATAACAAGTTCAAACAGATGCCATTAATACAGCTAAAGAGTGGAGGACAGAGGAGCCTCTTAAAGAAGTAAGTTACAGGTCTGTGAGAGCCAGAATATCTTGCTTGTTTGTAGGTGACCAAATACTTATTTTACCGAGGAATTTACCAATAATTTCTTTAAAAATCCAATGTGATTTTCTGGATTTTTTTTTATCATTTTGTCTCTCATAGTTGAGGTAAACCTATGATGAAAATTACAGGCCTCTTCATCTTTTTAAGTGGGAGTACTTGCACAATTGGTGGCTGACTAAAAATACTTTTTTGCCCCACTGTATATACAGTGGGTACGGAAAGTATTCAGACCCCCTTAAATTTTTCACTCTTTGTTATATTGCAGCCATTTGCTAAAATCATTTAAGTAAATTTTTTTTCCACATTAATGTACACACAGCACCCCATATTGACAGAAAAAACACAGAATGTTGACATTTTTGCCAGATTTATTAAAAAAGAAAAACTGAAAAAAAAAAACTGGTCCTAAGTATTCAGACCCTTTGCAATGACACTCATATATTTAACTCAGGTGATCTCCATTTCTTCTGATCATCCTTGAGATGGTTCTACACCCTCATTTGAGTCCAGCTGTGTTTGATTATACTGATACTATTGATTAGGAAGCACACACCCCCTGTTCTATTAAGACCTTACAAGCTCACAGTGCATGTCAGAGCAAATGATAATCATGAGGTCAAAGGAACTGCATGAAGAGCTCAGAGACAGAATTGTGGCAGGGCACAGATCTGGCCAAGGTTACAAAAAAAAGTTCTGCTGCACTTAAGGTTCCTAAGAGCGTGGCCTCCATAATCCTTAAATGGAAGCCGTTTGGGACGACCAGAACCCTTCCTAGAGCTGGCCGTAAGGCCAAACTGAGCTATCGGGGGAGAAAAACCTTGGTGAGAGAGGTAAAGAAGAACACAAAGATCACTGTTGCTGAGCTCCAGAGATGCAGTCGGGAGATGGGAGAAAGTTGTAGAAAGCCAACCATCACTGCAGCCCCCCACCAGTCGGGGCTTTATGGCAGAGGGGCCCGACGGAAGCCTCTCCTCAGTGCAAGCCACATGAAAGCCCGCATGGAGGACTCCAAGATGGTGAGCAATAAGATTCTCTGGTCTGATGAGCCAGATAGAACTTTTTGGCCTAATTCTAAGCGGTATGTGTGGAGAAAAAAAGGGCACTGCTCATCACCTGTCCAATACAACAGTGAAGCATGGTGGTGACAGCATCATGCTGTGGGTGTGTTTTTCCGCTGCAGGGACAGGACGACTGGTTGCAATAGAAGGAAAGATGAATGCGGCCAAGTACAGAAATCCTGGACGAAAACCTTCTCCAGATTTTCCTACTTCGATTCCTCACAGGATGGAGGAGGAATTATCCCTGTACTTCGGCAGCATCATTTTCCCTAGCTCTTGCCTCCGGACCCGGCGCGATCTTGTTGGTGCCGTACACCGGTTGTACCATCTGCCCTTCTAACAACCCCCCCCCCCAACCACTGACACACACCCCTAAGCACATCAGCTAAAATATTTATACCCGATTAGGCCCCCCCCCCACGGATTCTGGCCCTTTCACAACAACTCTGTGACTTTTTTCTTGAATGGCCCAGCCAGAGCCCTGTTTTAAACCCAATTGAGCATCTCTGGAGCGACCTAAAAATGGCTGTCCACCAACGTTTACCATCCAACCTGAAAGAACTGGAGAGGATCTGCAAGGAGGAATGGCAGAGGATCCCCAAATCCAGGTGTGAAAAACTTGTTGCATCTTTCCCAAAAAGACTCATGGCTGTATTAGATCAAAAGGGTGCTTCTACTAAATACTGAGCAAAGGGTCTGAATACTTAGAACCATGTGATATCAGTTTTTCTTTTTTAATAAATCTAAAAAAATGTCAACAATTCTGTGTTTTACTGTCAATATGGGGTGCTGTGTGTACATAATGAGGAAAAAAAATTAACTTAAATGATTTAGCAAATGGTTGCAATATAACAAAGAGTGAAAAATTAAGGGGGTCTGAATACTTTCCGTACCCACTGTATATATATAAGTTTCACACCAGTACACAAATTAAACATTTTATTCAGCAAGGACACATTAAATTAATCAAAAGTGAGATTTATAATCTTACAATAGATTTCGATTTCAGATAATCTTTGAAAAAAAGTAATCACAGTTTCCACAAAATATATATTGTGCAGCACAACTGTTCATCATTGATAATAATAAGAAATGTCTCTTGAGCAGCAAATCAGCATATTATGATTTCTGAAGGATCGTGTGACACTGAAGACTGGAGTAATGATGCTGAAAATTCAGCTTTGCATCACAGGAATCAATTATTTTTTTTTATATATTGCAATAGAAAAAAGTTATTTTGAATGATAATATTATTTCACAATATTACAGTTTTTACTGTATTTTTTATCAAACAAATGCAGCCTTAGTTACCATAAAAGTTTGTATTTAATTCAAACGCATTAAACAAATCTTACGGATTAGTCTTACTAACACATTTTAAATGGTAGTACCCAAAAAACATTAAAAAAACAAATGTAAAGTAATCTTTTTTTTTATCATGTATAACAGTACTTGACTAAAGCAACAGAAAAACAAGAAATAAATAATAAATGAAAGGGTCAGGAAGAACTGTACAAAATGAAAACCTACAGGATGATACACAACAAGATGAATAAATAAGGAAGGAAGGAATGGGAAAAAAAAGAAACCATGTTAATGGTGGAAACAGGCATTAGTACAGTCAGAATTGATTTATTACACCAACCCTACAAATTCACATTAAAAATGGATGATCTGAAATTACTGAGTGCAGAGGTAGGAGTACAACAACATCCTTGAGTGCGTCTGAGTGGCTTCTGTCTCTATAGAAAAGTGGCATATTAGTGTCTTAATATTATAGAGAGTCCACATGGATTTAAAGAGAACAAAAGGAAAGACACATTGTGTATTACAGCTGAATCAATCATTGTAAAATGTTCGGCAGCCCTCAGCAACAAAACCCCACACTGCTTGAATTAAAACAACTGACTCAATTTGAGCTATTGTTTTTATTTCTGAAATAACATTAGCTAAGGGACCACTCACCTCAAAGGTTACATTCGCTCTACAAGCCAGTGTCCAATTTCAATTTTCTGTTCAAATTCAGTTTTGTGAGGATATGCACATGACCTGATTAATGTGGTCCAT
The DNA here is from genome assembly GCA_018155175.1 of Sinocyclocheilus anophthalmus. Lineage (NCBI taxonomy): Eukaryota > Metazoa > Chordata > Actinopteri > Cypriniformes > Cyprinidae > Sinocyclocheilus > Sinocyclocheilus anophthalmus. The sequence goes on along the minus strand of JADLZN010005675.1, from coordinate 115,385 downwards.
ATATCCTTATACCATGGTTCTTGGCCTTCACGTTGTGCATTAAAATCATTTAATGCACAGCTAGCCATGCATTGATCCCTTTCTTATACTACACTGCACAGGCAAAACACCCAACACTGGCGTATTCATTATAAGATAATCAACAAATACACTGAAAATGATATCATATTTTATAATTGCATGAAATAAGAAGAACTTATAGCCTTAAATGTATCAGCATTAACATTAACATGACAACATAACAATTGTGACCTCTTCTTTTAAATACAACTACCACCACCACTACTAATTATAACTCTATATTGCAAATTTATCCTTTGTTTTAATTGACAAATGAGTAAAATATCACAATATCACAGATTCGAATAACTATATATTAAACATATAAAGTTGTAAAGTAATTGTATTTAATCACAAACCATTATTGTCATAATAACGTATTGATAATTAGCATAGGTCCATACGTATAGGTCCTTGCTGATACTGTCACATTTGCTGTTGTTCAAATGTTCGGAGTCGGTAGATTTGTTTAAAAATGTTTGTGAAAGAAGTCTCTTATGCTAACCAAGTCTGCATTTTTTGTTTAAACGTACAGTAAAAACAGTAATATTGTAAAATATTATAATAATTCAAAGCAACTGTTTTCTATTGTAATATATTTAAAAATGTAATTTATTCTTGTTATGCAAAGCTTAATTTTCAGCACCATTACACCAGTCTTCAGTATCACATGATCCTTCAAAAAAAAATAAATAAAAAAATTCTAACAAGAAACATGACTTATCAATGCTGAAAATAGTGGTTAGCTGCTTAATATTTTTGTGTAAATCATCATATATTCTTTTCAGGATTCTTTGATGAACCTGATTTTAAAATAGAAATCTTTTGTAACATTACAAATGTCTTTAATGTCTTTAATGGGATCGCAGGGTACCTCACGATACGATATGAATCACGATACGATAATATCACGATACAGCTATGCAATAATAACGTGATCGGTGCCTATGGTGCATGGGCTAATAGCTGTTCCGGGCCAGTTTTTTAGTTCTCACTTCCATAAACATATATAGCAGTAGAGCTAATACAGTGGCTGGAAATCTGTTTATCCTTCGGTTCCTCGTGCTTCCCCATCTTCATAGAGAACGCGGTTCATGGTTGCTTCAGAGTGCTTTGGAAAGAAGGTGCACATTTTTAGACTCTGGGAGCAGGGAAATCTATATAGAGCGCCTTGTTGTAATAATTAAAATATCGATATTTGGCACCAGATATCGATTCTCGTATCGCATGAAGGACAACGATATATCGCCATATCGATATATTGTCCCACCCCTAACTTTTGATCAATTAAATGCATTAAAAATGTAATACAATTATAAAAAAAATATCTAGTGTAAAAATCTAGTAGCGTCTTACATGAAACTGGCAAAGGTCAGAATTGAGATTTGGACCAGTGAACTGTGAATGCAGCCATAATAAAATTGTATCAATACTATTTTAATTTGTCCTTTTCCCTCTTTCCTTTCTCCATCACTCTCTCTAGAGAACTCCAACAGCTGCGCTCTTAAGAAACACTTTTGCTATGTGGGCCAGGAACGTCAACTTAATCCGACACGCAAGGCCGTCTGCTCCACACACCTGTTCTACTCTGTTTACAGGCCGCTCCTGTATACGAGAAATCGAAATAACCCCAGGGACCCCTAATGCTAAATATAGCCCTGCGGCACCTGAATGGTGGGGACCCACAGTGTATTACAGAGCGCTGACATCCGAATGCCAGCGTCAGACCCACCCTGCATTCATCTAACCTGAACCCTATGCCATCTGCATCACGCTGGAGCTCTGCTGACTCAGAACTTGCAGGGGCATCTTGGCAACTCATTCCCACCCAACCCTCCTGATAGAAGACGGGGAACAGAGAACCAGCTGATCTGATGTGCAGGTTGTGTGTGGGGGCGAAGGTCCCGGAGGAGATCAGGGTATTGATTTATCATCAGACGGGGAAGGAATGAGGGCCCGGTCATTGTCACCCACACAAATCCAGACCCAAAACATTCCTGCTCTGGGTTGCAGACCAGGGCTGTCGCCAAAACCACAGTTCCCCAAACAACTTCTGTCATTATAATGGACTCCAAGTGAAAGCAAAGTAATTATGTTAAAAAAAGGAACAGAATGAATTGTGGGTACAAATTATACCGCTTAGCTTGCGAGCCGCATCTGATGTGTTTTATTGTTAAAATTCACACGGTCATTGGGAATTCCTCCGATGATTCATCACTGTTAAATTTACAGGAGTAGGGATGGCGGCTTCAAGCTTGTGTGCAAAAAACACACAAACGCGAAGCAGCTGATTGGCCAGTGACTTAATTACTGACTTAGTAAATTTCTCCCTTTTTTGTAAAAATGCCAAGGACTAACAATGCCTTTTCAGACTGGATCGATAAAATTCAGAAGTTTTACTACTTACAATAGGGAAAAGATTAGCTTCTGTTTTTTTATGTTTTGCTGGGAATGCAGGAAATAAACATGGAAAAAAATGGCACCCCACAAATCAAAACAGAAGGAATGTGCTATCATGCCAGTGTGTGACCGATATTTGTGTCATCTCTGTAGCGTTTGACAACACTTCATTTCACTCGAGCAGAAAAGGGGCTCTGTGAAGGGTGTTTCCAGCCCTTTCTGTAATTACAATCCACCAAAAATAAGTCATTCCAACCAGTTTATAAATCATGACTTTCATTTAATTCCAGTCTTGTTTTCAATAGAGAGTTTTTGGAATGTTAATCACTTTTAAGTGCCTTGCATAAATAAAAGCATAAATAAATAAATGTGTGTTTATCTATGTTTTGTTATTGTTAACACTTTTTTGTGCTTATATCTAATAAACAAAGATGGGAAAAATAAATAAATGCATAAATTAATACATTTATGAATGAATGTGTTTATCTATAATCTGTTATTGTTAATGCTTTTTGTGTTGAAAAAAAAAACAAATCTGGGAAAAATCAATAAATGTATCAATAAATAATAATATAATGTATATAATGTTTTCAAAATTAATAATAATAATAATAATAAGTAAATTCTTATTATTATTATACCTATGTATTGCAAATTTACAGTTTCTTTAAACAATAACATTTCATATAATGACAAGACTTAGCAAGATCTCATGAATACACGAGATACATTCATTTTTGAAAACATTAACCTCATCAATGAAAAGAGGTATAAACAATGTATGACCCAACAACTATAGGTTTCAGGAGGATGCTAATGTTTTACGAAATGATTCGCCTCAAAGAATTCGCAACTATACAATTACATAGTGTACAAAATGTTCACAAACATATACTCACCCATAATGTCCACAGTTGTGGACGCTTGCATGTTGCCAAGTTGGAAGGTGACCACTTTACAAGTATAGGTCCCAATGTCTGCAAACCCCACGCCCTGCAGGACAATGGATACATCATGCACTGAGGGCTTGATGAAGTGCACCCGCTTGCTGTACTCATCAGATATGGAGGTCCCGTACTGGGGGTTGAAGACAGCCAAAGTGGCGGTGCCGGAGGGCAGCCGGCGTTCCCAGGAACTCTGGGTCAGACTGAGGTTTGTGCTGACCTCCACCCTGCAGGTCAAAGTAATGTTTTTCCCCAGCACTGCAGTCACCTGCTCAGGAACCACAACTCTGTTGGCCCACACACCTGGAGAGATACAGATCATCAGAAATAATGATACAGGAAATAGATTAACAGTTGCCAAGTTTCCATTCAACACGCTATAAAATAAAGGTTCCAAAAAAGGGGGGTTTGAAGCAATGCAACAGAAGAAACATTTTGGGTTCGCCAAAGAACCTTTCAGTGAACAGCTCTTAAAAACCATATTTCTTAGTGTGAAGAACATTTTAATAATTTAAAGTACCTTTTTCCACTGTAAAGAACCTTTTGTGGAATGGAAAGTTTCTATGAATGTAAAGGTTCTCGTGGAATCATAGATGCAAATAAAGAACCTTTGTTTTTAAGAGTGTAATGTGAATAATATTTTACGAATAAACTTTTTCCATCATAAATAACATTTTGTGTAATGAAAAGGTTCCATGAATGTCAATAAAGAACCTTTATTGTTAAGAGTGAATTATTTGTTGTCGTTTAGTTTTTTTTGGTTTAGCACATCAAATTGTTTATGATAATAGCTGAGGGAAATGCTACTTATCTATAAATTGTTGCCAGTGTCGACAAAATCTGTGAATGTCGATACTTTGCGAAAAATCTATTTTAAAACATTCTTGACTCACCAAATTCAAGACTAATTGTTGCTCAAATACTGCAGAAAATCAACATCTCACAGAAACCTTTTTTTGCATTATACTGTGAATCAGTTTAAAATGTTATATGCTCTTAATCAGTTCCATCTGTCTAATCTTGCTGCCATCACTTCCATCAGGAGAACCCTTGAAAGGTCATAACCGAAGTACAGTAGTGGGAGATCTCGTGCGGCAGATAATGAGGTCTCGTGTTTTCCCCAGCCTTAATTATGCCCCATGTGGGAGGCCTTCCTTCTCAACTGCAGCGGGCTGAGAGCTCTGTGCCATACAGCCCGTGCTTCACATCCATAATGAGCACCATACAGACCCCCGCATCACGCCGCAGGATGCTCCGACTGTCCTCTGCATTAACCGTCTGAGCACCTTGCCTAACAAAAGCCACTGGAACAAGATGAAAAACACCAACATCCAATTTGGGAGTTTTTTACTGTTTAATAGGTCTCTTTAATCTGTGCCTGTGCCCTTTGCATGTTTATTTGAACATACTGGAGTTATTTGCTGATTCATGTAAACATGATATTCTGGCGAGGTGGCAGTTACTGTTACAATGGAAGAGATTGACTAAAAAAAGGTGTTGGCAAAAGAAGGAGATCAGAGTCCATATGGGGTCCTATCAAAGACACCATGATATCAAAGTCACGAATTTTGTTAGATTAAAGCTATCATGCTAGTGTACTTCTAAATATTGGCAAAAGTCGTATTTCTTTTTTGTCCAATTAAATACCTCTACATGCTTCTACAAAAAAAAAAAAAATTATATGTACTCTATCGTTTAAATGTTCTGTGGTTGGTAAGAATTCTTATTATTTTTGCTCACCAAGGCTGAAATTATTTGATCAAAAATGCTGTAAAAACAGTCATATTGTGAAATAATATAACAATTTAGAAGAACAGTTTTCTATTTTAATATATTGTAATATGTCATTTATTCTGTTGATGGCAAAGCTGCATTTTCAGCATCATTAAATTAGTATTCAGTCTTATGATTAATGATATATTTACAAAAATTATATATATACTATATAGATATAATAATATATATAGTATATATATATATATTATATATATATATATCATAAAGCTGATTTCATATATTCTCATTTATTTCAGTTTTTGTGCAGACTGTGGTGAACTTTTGGTGCTGTAATACTGATATACTTCGCTAGTTCTTTAAAACAGTGCTTTACAGATAGTTTTGTTGCTTTCATTCCAAGTACGTTCCTAGTATCCTTGCATGGATACAAGGCAAAACTCACTAGGCTTGTGGAAAAATGGGAAAATACTACAAAAGATGGAATTTTGAAGTTTTTTTTTTCCATACAATGAAAGCCAGTGCGGTCAACACTGGATCTTTTGTGTTCAACAGAGTAAGTCATACATGTTTAGAATGACAAAAGGGTGAGTAAATGATGACAGAATTTTCATTTTTGGGTAAACTATTCCCTTAACAGTCAATCTTGGTTAGTAAACAACAACACACTGCAGCTTAACCTCATGCAATAAATCATGGTGTTCTAAAAAGCAAAACAAAGCAACACATTTCTGTGACGATCACTGGAAAACACTGGAAAATTATAGGCTACAGAACGGGAGCTGTGCAAAACATATTCTGAGAGAAACACCAAGCAGTGAAAATAAAATCTCCTCAGTCATTAAAGCCCACAAATTGCTGCATTTTAGATAGAAAAATTGTTAATCGAGACACTAAGCTTTCCTCTCTTTAAAAAGAAGTTAGAGCATTTAATGCTGTTTTTACAAATGACTGTGCTAAGAAGTATTCCTACCATCAAAACAGTCACAAGGTAAAACCCATACTATTTCAAATGCATAGGCTGGGTATGCGAGATATCATAAAAAGTGGGTCTATGGAGGCACTAAATAGTGGCTGATATTTTGAAACCTTGGCAGCTGCATACTAAGTGGTAAACCTCTGCTATTATATCACGCCTGTATGGGTGCAGACTCCCTCCTGTTCCCCTGCCCACCCTGTAATTGCAAGAATACAACCACACACACACACACACACAAAGACGGAGAGAGTGAGGGGGTGTGTGTGTGAGAGAGAGAGAGAGAGAGAGAGAGAAGAGGAGAGACGCGAGAGAGGGAATACACTGCATTGCAATCTGGCTGACTGCTTGAATATCAAATTTGCTGAGACCAGAGGATCACCCATTTCAATTCACACTGAGATCATTAAAGAGTCTTTTACGTCAATCGGCAAACTGAGTGTAGGTTGCACCAGTTTACCTGTAAGGCTCAATTTTGACTGTTTTGTTAAACAGATAGATCACACAAAATGAAAATTCTTCCATCATTTACTCACACTCATTTCATTCCTAATCTGTCTGAATTCTATAGCAACATATACATATTTCAAAAATAACTAGTTATTCAAAAAGAGTGTATAAATAGGATTCAAGAGCATTTCTTTAATCCATTCTACACCGGCTATGCTGTGTTGAAATAAAACTCTGAATGCCTATTGGGCAGAATGCAAAGTCTCAAAACCTGTGATTAAATTAGCAATGTGACAGTCTTAGAAATGCAATGCTCATACGTAAGACACTGAAAAAAAAAAACAGCAAGGCGAGACAGACCATTGGCCAACAGATATTCCACAAATAAACAAACTTGTACTGCACAAAACTATCACAGTTAGTAACTTTCTTGAAATGTACTTTCTTGAAAACAGTGGATTTAAAGCACCATCACTAAAAATATAAATAATAATGATAATAAAACTCTAAAACTAGTCAACATTAAAGGTGGGGTATGTATTTTTTCAAAAACGCTTTAGAAAACAAAGTTGGGCAGAGTACCAAAACAAACTTGTAGCCAATCAGCAGTAAGGGGCGTGTCTACACATGATGGGGAGGAGAGAGCGCTCAGTGCACAGGACGGACATTAGCTGAGCCGAGCGACGACAGAAAGATAGAGATGGCGGATAAAAAACAAAAGAGGAAAACATCTGCGGAACAAAAGAAGGCTTAAGGCAATAAGGATATATCGGATCAGCTTTCCAGCGCTGGAGAGAACTCAAGGAGCGGGAAGGCCTGCGATCGGACGTCGAGGTTGCTTTGTTTCTTCTCGATAGGTGAGTAACATTGGTTTAGCTTTGTTTCACAGAACTAATATATGCTGGCTTTTGCTTGAATATGCTTGTGTGTCATGTTCGCTTGTTTGTTCATCTGCAATCGTATTGTCGTTCCCCTTCAGCTATGATAAAGACATTCATTTCCACACCCTATAAGCCTGGAGCGTCTAAACCTCCTCCACTGTCTGTTTCAGCTCCCAAAGTGTGTCCGAAAAGTAAGATAATATGTTTAATACAGCAGATTCCGCCATAATCGTTGCTTGGGTTGATACGGATGTTGGGTGGAGCTACAAATATTTTTTTTTTTTTTTTATTTTTTTTGGATGAGGACCTTTTGGGGTAGGGGCGTGTTTGTTTTGGTGATTTGAAATATCAACATTGGCTACCAGAAATCACTTACCCCACCTTTAAGGTAGTGATTCTAGGGGCCCACAGCAAATTGTCTGGGCTAATTAAATTCTGAAATTTCTATTCTCTTTAAAATGTTATTACAATATAAAATTGTTTCAATTTGAATATACTTTAAAATACAATTTATTTCTGTGATGCAAAGCTGAATTTCCATCAGCCATTACTCCAGTCTAAAGTGTCACACGATCGTTAAATCGTTTGAAAATATTTATATTTTGAATAAATGCAGTTCTTTTGAACTTTTTTATTCATCAAAGAATCCTGAAAAAGTATCGCAGTTTCCCAAAAAAATATTTGGCAGCACAACTGTTGCCAACATTGATATTCTAATAATAAATCAGCATATTAGAATGATTTCTGAAGGATTATGTGACACTTTATACTGGAGTAATGGCTGATGGAAATGCAGCTTTGCATCACAGAAATAAATTATATTTTAAAGTATATTCAAATAGAAAACATTATTTTATATTGCAATAACATTTTGCAAGATTACTGTTTTTTTCTGTATTTTTGATCAAATAAATGCAGCCTTGATGAGCATAAGAGACTTCTTTAAAAAACATTACAAGTCTTACTGATCCCAAACTTTTGACTGGTAGTGTATATATATACTGCACTTACAACCAGAACAAATAAAGACACCCAGTGACAAATGTTAATGAAGGGGAAATATATAGAATAAAAATCATTGTCCTATTCCATGCTACAAGATTTCTATCTATTTAAATGTCAACCCCTTTTTACATTATAAAAAATGTATGTGAAGTGACTTTCAACCAAAACTGAGGCTGTTCAGTAAGGAACCCTCTGTTTTACCTAGAGTTATAATGACTAGTTATAATGAAAGGAGCTTAAAATTGTGCTTAACTCTCAACAAAACTTAATACCAGGCAAACTTCAGATGTGGTCTGAAGTTTGATGTTGGGCTGCCACATCAAAACCCAGGTGAGCACAAGGGGATTTAGAGTTCTTAGGATGCAAGGCAACATAAGACAACCCTTAGTCCCCCTTTTACTTCAGCGACAGCAGTAATCGAGTTGCATGAACGTGCACAATCTGATGATCAAAATGTCAAGTACTAACTGAATACAGTTGTATTATTTTATCATTGGAAAACCAGGGTCAATTGGCATTTCAATTGGCAAAGGTTTGCACTGTTATTTATGCTTTATGTTTATGGTTGCCCTGTGTATATTTGTTGTGTTTAGGGCAGAACAACACACAGTCTGTGCTGTCTCCACTTCACTGCAGTCTGAGCTGTGGGAGCAGCTGTCACCTGTCTACCAGCCAACCCACCACTGACCTCGCAACCCTGCCCTGTCACGTACACACATACACTCTACAAACACATTCAACGGTGCTCATCAGGGAGGATAACGAACACACACTGACAAAAATATCGGCCTGCAGTCGGCTGTGAAAACAACTCCAAAAACCTATACGCACCACCGTGATGAAATTTGTGGTATGCTACACAGTTCGGACATCCACAAATCGTACATGTTCCATCTTGGCCTGTCTGGAATCTCACAAAAAGAGTCTATCTGAATTTTGCCACAAACCACCCTGATTAAACCAGAATTAAAAAAAATATGCCAGGTTAGGCTCTATCGACAGTAGAAAAGGGAATTGTAAATGTAACTCTTCTGAAGCTTCTGGTCCCTTAATGGTTCCATGAATTATTATTTTAGTACTTTTAAGGAATACAGATCAAACTAAATGCAATTGTATTACCAAATTATGAGATTATAACATTTAAAATAATTATTTCAAAAGGTGTTAACACAGACTTAAGAATTAATGAAACATAATAATTGGCCCTAACTATACATTTAAAATAATTCTAAAACAAATATATTTAATTTTATTTTATTTCAAGTAATTCATTTTTTTTATGATTAGTTTTAATTACCGTAACCCTGTTTATAGGTTCTCAAAAAAAAAAAAAGAAATAAAATGAAAATCTTAATCAACATTTAATTTCAGACAATAATTCTGAAAATCGTATCAGAAAAAAATTCTAACAATGAAATGCAAAAAAGATGAAAAATTTCTATGTTAATAAGTTTACGCACGAAGTGTGTTATGAAAAAATGAATATAGTAATACAGTTTGACACAACCCAAATGTAACTATTTTACAAGATGGAAATTTCTTCAGAATTCCAAGGATGTAATTTGTGCAGAAAGATTATTATTTTTTTAAATCATGAAGGTCCACCCTTAAATCTAACCATCAGTGGGGAGTAAGATTGTACTAAAACTTACAAAAGAGAATACATTTTTCACAAATTCACCAAAACGTACAACAGTTTCAAATTTCCATGGGAGTCTGTTCATTTAATACTGCTGTGCTGTGTATTCGCCTCATAGACTGCTATTACAAGACCATTGCTATTTTTTATTTGTTCTTCCAAACTGAGGGATGCATTAAAAAAAACTTCCAGGCCACAGACGCTGTCGATAGCACTTAAGCTGTATGTAATCCTGAATATTCCTTTAACATAAAAAGTTCTTTCATAAAGTCTTATATGCAGCAGTATGGCTATAGATGTCCTGCTCTTTCAGTAGAGATGAACAGATGGCCTCCGCCTCAGATACCTGAATCAAGGCCAGATTTGTGTTCACTGCATTTGTTGTAAACATGTAAAATGACAGTCTTTGATCTGTCATTTAAGTAATTGAAAGGCAATGAATAGATACAATTATCATCGCTCCCTCGCAAGCATGCAAACTTTGCTTGAGGATATCATAATCTAAAGGATTCTATCATTACCTCAATCCAGGCCTGGCTTAACAATACATAAAACTTCAAAAAGCATGTAGGCCTGGCGAAAGTCATCTGAGGGCCAGCCCAGCTCTGCCAATAAGATTTTAAAGATTCAATAGGAAATGAGAGGTATAGTGTGACTGCATTAAATGAAAAAAATTGGCAAAGGTAACAAGGAACAAATCGAAAGGTCGCTACATGGAACGGCGAAGATGAGTGAGAACAAGAAGGAAATGAGGGGAAACAAATCAGAAATGAATTAATGAAAGAGATATGCTTAGTCTTTGAAGCTTTCCCTGTGTTTGTTTCTCTCTCTCCTGACATCACTAACTGCTACAAGCTGTTCATGGGGTCCAACAGTATACTCGAGCTCTCCACTATGCATTCCACTCCTCGTCTCAACGCCAAATGCCCCAGCGTGAACTGAGATCCGAACCTGACCTCACCCTCTTGTGAAACATCTTAACTTCATTTCGGTGTGGGGAGACTTGTCCCAGAGCCCCTGGACTTTTTGTCAGGTCACTGGGAGGGGAAAACCGGCTGATGCATCCCCTACTTTCAGATTTCAAAAAAAGGCAGGAAACATATGAGGCCAGACTCTTCTCTTGCACGCAACAGCTCACTCAGATTAGTTGTTTTTTAAGACCACGGTGATGTGGCAGGACAAAACCAATGAGGACATTTTAAATGAAGGCTTTGTTAATGTCATAATGGCAGTGGAGAAGTGATGAACGTCAACAGAAGTGCACTATAAAAGATATAAGAAACTTTACGAGAAATCAGACTGAGGTAGGGTTAGATGACAACAACTCTTGTTTAAACTCAAATAGTAGTTCACCCATAATTCTGTCATTATTTACTTATCATCGTTTCATTCTAAACCTGTATGACTTTCATGAGTTTCCTTCTGTGGAAAATAAGAACACTTGAAGAATGTTCACACTTGTCTTTTCCACACAATAAAGTGAATGGGGATCAGGAAAAGCAAGACTTTTAGTGAATAACTGCTTAATTTTTAGTCTGTTCCTCAAAAAAAAAATAAAACTGCGGACAACTTTTATGATGCTTCTGCACTTTTCATTGCATTGAAAAGTGAACCGTGAATATTCTGCTGAACATCTTTTTTGTTGCACAAAAGAAAACATACAGATCAGTGCTGTTATTGTTAAAGGGTTAGTTCACCCAAAAATGTTGTCATTAATAATTACTCACCCTCATGTCGTTCTAAACCCGTAAGACCTCCGTTCATCTTCGGAACACAAATTTAGATATTTTTGATGAATTCTGAGAGCTCTCTGACCCTCCCATAGACAGCAATGTAATTACCATGATCAAGGTGCAGAAACGTAGCAAGGAGATTGGTAAAATAATCCATGTGATATCAGGGGTTCAACCGTAATTTTACGAAGCTACGAGAATACCATTTGTGCACAAAGAAAACAAAAATAACGACTTTAGCTCTCAGAATTCATCAAAAATATCTTAATTTGTGTTCCGAAGATGAACGGTTTTACGGGTTTAGAACGACACGAGGGTGAGTAATTAATGACAGAATTTTCATTTTCAAAAATGAAAATTCTGTCATGAAACGAAACTGACGTTTCAAACCCGTAAGACCTTAGTTTATCATTAAGATATTTCTGATGAAATCCGAGAGCTGTCTGTCCCTGCATAGACAGCAATGGAACTATCACGTTCAAGGCCCAGAAACGTAGTAAAGGGCATCCTTAAAATAGCCCATGTGACATCAGTGGTTCAACTGTAATTGTATGAAGCCATTAGAATACTTTTTGTGTGCAAAGAAAACAAATACACGACTTTATTCAACAATTTACTTACACAACACACTCTTCCAAGTTGGTCTCTGCCACCATTCACGAGAGTACCACGACGCATGTGTGTGGTGCTGCTGACGTAGAACACGCATGCGCTGCACCTTATTTACAAGCAGAGGAATGTACACGCATGTGGCATCTCTGGTCACTATGTGGCGGGGTGCTCGTTGGAACGGCCTCATTGGTGGATTCGTCCGATTGTCCCCAGCTTCCTGGATGCGTCCGCGCGTCCCATCTCTCCCCGGATCCGCAGTGGAGGAATTAATCACGGCGTACTTCGTCTATTGAATCGAGGCCATCATTTGTCTTGGTAGCCCCCGCCACTCAGGATGGCTGGGATTAATTAATGTTCACTCTCTGGCCAATAAAACTTTCACTTTGCATGACTTTTTTACTTCAAAGGATTTGGATTTCCTATTTATGACTGAGACTTGGGTTAAAGAGGGAGACTCCCTTTTCTGAACTTGTTCCTTGGGATTGCACCTTTTATAATTGCCCCAGGATAACCGGACGTGGAGGAGGACTTGCAGCTGTCTTCAAACGCAAGTTTGTAACACGCACCATTCTCGCTGATGTCTATTCGAGCTCAAATAGATCTGGTACGTCCAGTTCTTTGTGTTACTATCTATCGCATATTAATAACTCCTTTCTAGTTTAATTTTCTGATTTACTTGGAGGACTGATTCCAGGGTTTGATTACATTTTAGTGTTGGGTGATTTTAATATTCATCTATGTTGCCCCGCTAAACCGAACTGAATTTAAAAATCGTATTGATTCTTTTGATTTTGTGCAGTGGGTGCAAGGGCCTACTCATGCTCATGGTCACATGTGGGATTTACCATAGTTCTTTCACATGGATTTCAAATTTCGGACATTGAAATCAGTGACACTTGTTTTTCAGACCATAGATCGGTACTCTTTTCCTCTCATTTTCCTGATCCAGCAGTTACTACATCTTCAGTGATTCGTTTGAATCGTTATTTTTCCACTCAGTCATGCGAGAGATTTGCTGCCTTTTATGCTATGACTGACCCATTATTGCCTGAAACGGCTCCTCCAATGCAGGATGTGAACAGACTTTTTAATTGTTTTAATCAGAAATGTATTGCTACTAAACCGCAGCCATGGCTTAACGATCCAACTCGATAGCTCAGAAAGGCTTGCAGAAGAGCCCAGCGTAAATGGTGCAAGAATAAGTTACAGGTCTCATATGAAATGTGGAGACACTCTTTAAATGTCTATCAGAGAGCTGTTAAGGCCGCTAAGTCCAAATATCTAGTTTATTGGTGACAATTTACACAGACCTAAGATCCTCTTCTCTGTTATTAATTCTGTGCTTAGTCCTTCTGTCAACATTTCTCCTGATGCTTCTGTTTCGCTGTGTGAACAATTTTGTAAATTTTTTAATGAGAAAACTGTTCATTTAAGATCTAAGCTGTCCTTGGGGAATTCTGTTCAACCTGAGAGATCAAGCGGTCCGATACTGTGGAGCGATTTTCAGCCTATTTCTTTTGAATCCTGTAAAGGCATTGTTGAACAGATCAACTTCATCTTCTCAAGATATCGCTCCATCTAGATTTTTAAAACAAATTTTCAATACTGTTGGGCATGATCTTTTAATTATCCTAAATACTAGTCTAAATACTGGGATTGTCATACATAAATAAAAGCTAATATAATAAAGTCTATATAGTTAGAATATAGGGGGCGGCGGGAATTAAACACCCCCTTCTGCTGATTGGTCAGCCGAAGATCAAACCGTGCGTTCATCAGTTCTTCTGCAGTATCACGCTGCAGGATAATAGTCCTCCACTGCTGCAGTTGTACAGAATAATAACCCATTTTATCAGTTTCATATCTTTCTCATCAAACAGACTAATGAATAGCTCGACACAACTTGTACCAGGGCAGAGTCTAGACGGGTCTTTCTTCTGTGTAGACCAGCAGTTCTTAAAGTAATAGGGGGTCCAAGAAATAATTTGCTATAAAGTATTTCCAGACTGTAAAGTCGATTTTTTTTATAATGATACATAGGCCTACTGTGATTTAATCCAAAGTGACTTATATGATGCATTTAACGTCAAATAATCTAAATGAAGCCTTTTAAAAAGACAAGTATTTGCTGTGGTTCATGTTTGTGGCATGCGCCAGAAAGATGCTCAAGGAGACAGAGACACGCTAAAGCAGCGCATTCTGTTGTTCTCTTTATTTTTCAAAGGCATGACATTTTATAGTTATTTTGAACATAACGTTACACAAATAAAAATACATTTTACCATACGACTATAAATGACAGAGCATTAAGTTATTTCCCCTCGATGGGGAGAAAATCCAAGTGAACATCAATCAGTAATCAATATTAATTTAAACTGCTTTAAAATATGACTTCTGCTTATTTCCTGTGCACTTCAATACTGGTCTGCACTTAACTGTAGTCGCATCTGTCTGCTTATTGAGTTTATTTAACCCATCGCAATTTATTGGAACTGTGTGAACTAGAGTGACTACTCAGCTTAATGGTGTTCTTTTTTCTAAATTGCAAGTATTATGCAAATCTTGGCATTGCCAGGGGATATCCTTTGAGATATCAATTTAATAAACCAAGATCATTATATAATCTAACAGTAGGCTATTGAATATATGTTGTCTCCGGTTGTCAGTCGAATAAGTTCTTGCAGACATAGGCTATACCCAAGCCATTATCTATTCTTTCCTTTTTTTTAGTGTTTAAAATATTTATTTGAAACAAATTAATTAATACAAAAAGACGTACGGTGAGCAGGGTAGGCTTAAGACACTGTAATCTACCCTTGCCATGCCCAGCTGATGCAAAGAATAGAATTTATATCTACACAGAAGAAATCCCTGTCTAGACTCTGCCCAGGTATGAGTTGTGTTGAGCTATTCATTAGCCCGTTTGTTTGATGAAAAAAGACTAAATGTAGTTGCAATAAATGCGTTAAGAATCCATACAACTGCAGCAGTGGAGGACTATTATTCTGCTGCGTGATACTGCGGAAGAACTGAAGGCGGCACGGTTTGATCTTCGGCTGACCAATCAGCAGAAAGGGTCAATTAATTCCTGCCCACGTGTAGAAATCGAATATTCAAGCTGTTTATTAATTTTTCCACCCAAGAAAGAAAAACGAAAATTTAAGCTGAATTCTCGTTTTTGAAAAATACGAAAATACGAAAAAGGAGCCGTTTTCTCATTTTTCTACTTTCAATATTAAATTAAAAAAAGAATGATCGAATGATACACAGATTCTCTAAAACTCAGCAGTTTATTCCCTCTCATTATCCATGCAAAAAAAAGGGTGATGTGAGAAAAACCAACAAATAAAAAATTAAGCTTGACCACTAATGTGCATAACAAAAACCAAAGAAATATTTGTGGTTAAACAACTGATTCTCTGACTTTTACCAAAGCTGCTAAATACAGATTGACTAACAGACAGACATCCATTGTTTCAGTTTGCCGTCAGTCTTCATTGGATGGGAGTTTGAGTGAGAGGACAGTGTGACTTCAATCGAACTGCCTCACATTTGGTCACAATGCCAGTGGTGTACTAATGAATGTCAGAGGCCTAAGAGACATGACATGCAACAGCTGTACTTGACATACCAACAATAATTAGCTGTGCTGTATTGTGGCCATGTGCTATGGTCATTCAATTTAGTGAGAGGAACCATACTGCTAGAGGATCTTACTAACCCGACTACTCGTATACTGCCAGAAGGGAATATAAAGTTATCATAGTTCATGACCCCTAATAGGACCTGATTGCTGGACCTACAGACACTACTGTGCAGAACAGAGACAGTACGCTCAAGGCTTGTACAAATGTTGAATGCATTAAGGATGATTATATTAGGCTCCAAAAGGAAATCATAAATATTTAAATATATTTGTGGTTGGATGCCCCAAAGAAAACTCTCTGTCCTAAGAATCAATCTATGTGGGAGTAAAACCACAGACTGAGAAAAAAGCGCATTGCTGAAACTGGCTTTGCTCAGAAACAAAGTGTTGACACGCTGTGAAACAAGAATAACTTTAGTCCACTGAACCAGTAGCGCTTATGTTACAGTCAAGTTAGTCTTCAAGTATTAATGAGACAAGCGCACATGAACACATCCACAAAGGTGGAGAACTTACGGTTTGGGGGTTTGATAATTAAAGACCCCCGTGGTGAAAATCATGTTGTTTACTTATCTGGTGTTTTTAAAATGTCTGAAGACAAACCATATACAAAATCATCAGTTAACCCCATTGCCGAGCATTTTTTCCTTAAAATTGCAGCGCACCAAAGACAGTCTCACAAATTTAAATTGGAACTGCCCATTTCCTGCCATCACAAACATGTAAGCAATCCTGTCAACTTGGGGGGTGGGGCTATTCATATCATTATCATATCACGGGAACATGGTTTGTGTAACATTAACAACACATTATTAGCTGTTTGATAATGCAGTCAAGCCAAAGGCTTATGGTATCAATTACTGTTGTGTCCGAAACTGTAGATAGCGATACATAAAATGCATTATCATTCTGATCTGATCAGAGTGAAAGTGGAGTAGTTAGTCCGAGCTGGTGTGATTAAGTGGAGGCAGGGACTAATTTGCATATCCACATATTCTAAACGAGGTAAGGGTGTAGAGTTATATTCAATCCATTTTAAGGTATGAAGAATTTAGAGACTGCATGGGGAATTAAAATGATAATTGTGGAAACTAACTAGTTTTGATAATTTAATCTATAGGCCCTACATGCATTGTTTTGTACCGCAGCTAAAGAATAGCAATAAAGCTTAGCAGAAAATATCTAATTTAAACAGTTTATAAGACGGCAGCACTTACTGTATTACACAAAACCCTATTCTTTTTATTTTGTGACGCGGAAATAAACTATTTTCTGTTAATGTAATGAGACTTCCAATTCATTAGCCACTATAGGTAAATAACTAATCATAACAAAGTGCAGGGAACGCTACAAACTAGTGAGTTCATGATTATTGTTTTTGTACAGCTAAAATAACTTGAAACGAGTGGTGGATATACAGCAATATATACAGTATACTTGTGATAAAATACCAAGATAAAGCAAAAACTTAATTCACAGCCTTTGCACTTCATTTTGTTGCATTCACGCTAAAACACTTCTTATTTGTATTGGAGAGTGAACAAGACAAAATATACATTCAATTTCTCAACACACCCATTTTATTCCAAACAAAATCACATTGTAATTATTATTTTGAACCCAAAAAGAAAAACTTCACAGAAAGACTTCCAGTTCTGATAGAACAAATCAATGTTTTAAGGCCACCTGACTTGTGCTTATTGATATTTGGTAACATATCTTAATCATACTCTTATTAGTCATAAAACATCTGAAAGCTGATATATTTACGTTCTTGGAAACAATGAAACAAATCTCTGAGTGCCAAGAAAGCCTCCAACTTAATTCAAATAAAACACAAACATTCCCTCCTCCCTCAGTCAGGCTCATTTCCTTCTTCCTCACTCTCTATTGCAAGTCTTTTTTCCAACCCATCACATCTGATTAAAGACTGGCACTTAAAAGAAAAAAGGAATCATTAATGTTAGCGTTAAAGATGTCACACATTGCCGCCCCTTCACACCAAAATCAAGACCCAAACAATGAGGCCTTTACTGAGACTCATTTGTCTCCACCTGCCATTTTGATATCTTGACATCTTTTGAAACAAAACAAAGAATGCTTTCCATAAGATGCCATTAACATTATGAGAGGGGGGTCAAAGGCAAACAATGCGAGGGTGAATTGCTTATTAGTGGTGGCAAATTCTTCCGTGCTTGTGTTATTCATCCCTGTGTGTGTGAATGAACAATGGGTAATTTAGGAGCTATCTTAGAAAAAGTGCCACTGCTTCGCTCCAACAGACTAAAAGAGTGCTTCTATGTTGTGTGCTGCTGACTACATTTAGTTTGAAAGTGGCACTTTAAATTCTTGCACATGGAGTAACAAGGTGTATATGTATGTGTGTGTGGACAGTTGTCCCATTCAGTTTTCACGTGGCAACTGAAACTGTCTTAGTTCCCATATATATTAAAAACTAACTATTGAACCAAATGAATTGTTTGTCATATCTGATTTGCATATGGATGTTGAAATGTAGTGCAGTCAAAACACATGGAACTACTTCATTAGCCGTGCAGAAAACTAATCAAGACTTGCCACTAGAATAACTGTACTAGAATATAAGTAAAAAAGTACTAGAATAACTGTTCTTCTTTTCTATACTTAAGTATTTTATTTGAGTATATAAGGAAATTTTAGTACTTCAATTTAGGTCTTTAAAGTACAAAGTACATTTCATTTTGTCAATCATATTGGGCTAATAATCCAATTTTACTTGAAAAGTTTACATTTAAATATTATAAAATACTTATGTTACCATTTATGTGTTTGGGGTTGGTATTCTTTTTTAATGAGAAGATTCTTAAGCTCACCAAGGCTGAATTTATTTGACTTGAAAAGGTTGACATGTTATAGTATAAAATACTTATGTTACCATGTATGTGTTTGGAGTAGTTGAATTATCGTTTTTGAAGGAAGTTTCTAATGCTCACCAAGGCTGTATTTATTTTTATCAAAAAATACAGTAAAAACAGAAATATTGTGAGATATTATTACCATTTAAGACAAATTTTTTCTTTTAATATACACTGTAAAAAAAAAATGCTGAGGTGTTTTACAAAATAATTGGGCAGCTGTGGTGCCATATAATGTGTTGTAAAAACTACAGAAAAATTGTAAACCCATTTAGGCAAAAACTTTAAATTTTACAGTATACAAGTATCTTTACAAACAAGAAAGTTTGAATGTACCCAGTAAATATCAACAGCACCCTGGCTATTAAATCTGTTTTGTAGCCTTAACATATTGACAAACACCAAGTAATAATCAGGTGTAAAAGAGAAACCACAAAGATCAAAGCTCCTCAAAAGGAGCTTCAACCACAAGCAAGTATACTAATATATAAAAGTGCGAACATATTCATCATAGCAAACACAAACCCAGCCGTAACACACGAGTGATACTTAATAAAATTCATTCAAGCTTTCATTCACAACAGAATATGTAACTGAAAGCTAATAATACATAACTATAACAAAAACTATTAAACAAACATATTATTTTCAGCCACAAAACTTCAATGTGGAGTGTCGGATGGCAGGGAATTCTGGAAAGTCAGTTTTTGCCTGTAAATTAGACATTGAGTTTGGTTATTTGTGTTTACTTCTAAAAAAACTTACAGCATTTTACTGTAAAATTACATGAAATGTCTGGTTTTACAGTTTTTCCCTGTATATAGTACGGGAACTTACTGTTAACCTATTAACAGTTTTTTTCCATAGCGTTTTTACAAAATTTTACAGTTAAAATTACTGTAAAATGTCATTTATTATTTATGATGGCCAAGCTGATTTTTTTTCAGCAGCCATTGCTCAAGTCTTTAGAGTCACATGATCCTTCAGAAATTATTCTATAGCTGCTCAATGGGAAAAATATGTCTTATTATTGTTAATGTTGAAAAAAATTCATAATTTTTAAAACAGCGATTGTTTTGTTTTTCAGGATACTTTGCTGAATAGACACTTCAAAGGAACAGCTTTCTTTTTTTTAAATACAAATACAATTTACTGAGCATTTAATCTATCCTTGCTCATAAAAGTATCCCCCCCCCCCCGTCCTTTCTTTTCAGAAATAAAATCTTACAGATCTCAAACTTTTAAACGTAAGTGTTAGTAGTACATTTAAATTTACTCTTTTGCTTTAAGTTTTCTTCTTTGAGTATTCTTTTAAATGTCCTCAAGTAGCACATTGTTCTGAAAAACGATCCTAATCTGAAATCCAAGCTGGAAACTCATTTTAAATGCACTACATTAAGCATTATACCTCTGAACGCCTGATTAAAATGTGAATTTCAAAACAAGGTAACTAAAGTATGGAATGTGAGCTGTTAATGAGGTTTCTCCGAGCAGCATGCTATCTGGGTATGCAAGGGCTAGGTTTTTGACTTTCATCCCAAACTCACTGAGAACTGTTTTCCTTCCCTTCTGAGTCTTAGTGTTCATGCATACACTAACAGGAATCTGTTCGCATTCTTTGGATCAGCACACACAATGACTCAGTTTGCGCAACATTACCAGAAATGTCAAAACCCTCTATATGTCCTCCAAAAAGTCCACTGAAACAAGTCTGCTAGGATGTGCCAAAATCAAAGGATGAGATGTTGTTCCTCAAGGCTTTCAGGGGGTTGAAATGTTGCCAACAAAGACACAGGACACTCAAGATGTCACAAAGGGAAGGACAGACAAACAAGACTGAATTAAAAAGCAAAGTAGCACAGCAGTTTGGTCAACATGAAACACAATAGACTTAGTTTACTTTCTCTGCACACTCCCCTTTTCTTTTTCACCCTGCCCACAAAATGGCAGACCAGAACACAAATCGGTATTGATAACCAAAACCACCCACTTTGAGTGCTTTGTCCTTAAGTTTGCTTGCATGTCAAATTCCATCGATTTAATACCTTGTCCACCTGAGTGACCATTAAAGTCAACAAGCAACATTAGCACAGGCGGGAAAGATTCTGATGCAATTTAGTGTCAGTTTAACTAAAAAAAAAATCAAGCACTTGGGACACACTTGGGATATAGAAATTACTTAGCTATGAGATGTAAAAAAAAACCCTGCGAAGAATGAAAAAAATATTTTTTTAAGTTGAAAGTTGTAAATAAAGTTTATTGGAGTATGTTTTACAAGAAAATAATATTTACATTTTTCTACTTTAAAATTTCACATTTAATTCAATGTGTTGTTTGCCTTTCTATGTAGTTGTTTTTGAAATTTACTAGCTATTTCTGAGTGAAAATTGTTTCTACGCCTATCTTTGTCAGTCCAGCAATATTTTTTTCTAAATTTGTAAATAAACAAAGTATGTTGTTTACCGAAAAAAACAAACAAAAATCAGTCTTCTACTTCAAATTTTTTTTAACACTTTTAATTCAATGTGTTGCTTACTGTTCATTTGCAATTATTACTGAAATATAGCAATTTATGAGTGAAATTTTTCCCTATTTTTTATTTTTTTTCCTTGACCAATTTTGTTCTATCCTGGGAGAATCTATACATTTAAAAATAAAAAAAATAAACATTACATTAAAAATGTCATTTATGTGACTTCTTCAGTGATGAGTATGCTTGTATTTTTTTTAATTATAAATCATTTAAAAATGTCTGGATGATACAACTGTCTTGATATCATAATTAAGAAAAATCCTCATTAAAAGAAATAAATTCTTGAGAAGAAACCTTATTAAATAGTTAAGCCTCTTTCTGTCCAGTAAAAAGTAATGAGGCAAAACCGACAATCATGTCAGGCAAACAACAGACAGAAACATACACGAAAAAAAAAAAAAAAAAGATGCACGCCCCGAGCGCTATTTCTGATCAAAAGTTACCCAGTTCAAAAAGAAATTCTTCTAAGGCTGCTGAATAATCATTACAAGTTCTACAATGAAGCTTCCCCGTCATACAAAACTTTGAACAAACCACATGGACTCATGCTCTCATGGGGTAGCATGCGGTCATATTTACAATAGAAATAAAATGCACCAAAACCACCTTCATGTCTCTGCAGGACCATAAGGACCCCACACCCTCCATGTCCTGTGATTACCTCATACATCAACAGTTAAGGAGAACGCAGCCGAGACCTCATCAACATCACAGCACATGGACTGTGTTCCTGCACGGTAGCCCTCGTTAAAAGCTTCCACTGCTAACTAACAATTACAAAGACAGCATAGAAGATCACTGCACATAAAATGCTCTCTTTGTTCCAATGCCCAGACAGATGGGGCTCTCAATGCTGCAAGAACAGATGGATTTGATTCTGTAAGGAAACTAGAGGACGTTCAGCGCCTATCACATGAGCGATGGAAAGGAAAAGATCTAAATATGGTCAATGCATGTGTTGTACTGGAATATGCACCGATCTGATGTTATTGTGTAAGCATTGCAACTGACAATAATGACTGTGACTATGCAAACACAAGAATGGGAAATTAAATGACATGCTATGAATTCAATCAGCAACTGGTCATGACAACCAAGTGAACTTTTTGTCTCTTGACACAGATTTAATGAGTTCAGGACAATAAAAACAGCTCATCTTGCAAAATTACTATTAGGATTTGCATTGTTTATTGATTTAAGTTTTTTTTTAAACACATCCAAATCGTTATGTACTAGTAAGAATATAATATTTAATTATAGTTAATAGTAGGTTAGTCTATTGGGTAATGTAAAAAGACATTTTACAACCTGAAGTATCGGGTTATTATAAAAACCCGAACTAAAACTGAAACCTTAAAAACTTTAAAGTAACCTTTAAAACTTTTTGTTCAATCTAGTTGCCAAGGCAACATTTCTCAATTTAATTTAGTTTAACTTGATGTACTAAAAATAACTAAAACTGAAATAAAAATTAATAACTATATAGACATTTTTAAAAAGTAATACAATGACAAAAACACAATTATTAAAACTTTAACTAAAATTATTTAAATAACAATCTAAATGGAAACTAAAAGGGTGCTAAATCACACCGAAATAACCTTCTCCAGTCCAAGAAAGGTAATGATCTGTTTTTAAAAAAGACCCTGACATCATCCTGGAGTTCCTCTATTGAAATTAAAGATGCTAAACTAACTCGATAAGGTGAGGTTTTTTTTTCCCTATCAAGATTTTGTTCTGTTTTTTTATGGTTTTTTTTTTTCATTCGAGTCATACAGTTATATCACCCTGACATTTTTTACTTTTTTTCCAAGACAATATTGAATTGAATTCAAATTCAGAAAATAAAAACATGATCATCACTGAAGAAGTCATTGTATGTATGATTCGGATTTCTAATGGAAAATTAGTAGATCTGGAATTTTTTTCTGGTCAGATTTTAGGTCACTGACCCAATTCTTGCTGGAATAAAACTATTAAAGTGAAACATCATACCTGCTACATTATCATATTCACCAACACCACATTTTACTAGCATGGTGTTCTGATCAAGCTGGTTGACCAGTGGAAGCCAGCTAGTTAAGAAGCCTGATAGGAAATACAGCATCCAAAACACAACATATGCCTGTGATCAGCCATCCTGCTCTTTTCAACAAAGTAAATACACTCATAACAAGGAAAAGCACTTTCCCTGGGCTGAAGGTTACTGCATTGCATTGTTTAATGGAGAGCAGCCCAGAGTTACAGAGCCTCTGATTATCACATCTTCCAGGATGGAAGACATTCACAGCAAAATTCTTCTCTGCGGTCATTGCATGTGCTTCGTGCTGCCTCAGCTCACAATAATGTCTAATAGTCATTTCCCGATGGACCTCCTTCAAAATAATCTTTTAATGTGATTGTTAGATTTCAGCCTGCAGTTATGTAGGCTAAGTGATATTAAAATGAAGTACAAAGACAGGCTGGATGATGCAGCAAACATAATAAGAGTCAGTCCATCTAAATTGGCCTGTGAAAGTAAGCATGCATTCTGGATCACTATTGACATACATCAGGGATGCACCGAATATTTGGCCGAAAACAGCAAAAAATATCTTTCGGTGATCGGCCGAATAAGCGAAAAGGCAGAATAATACGAACCGAACAATGACGAACAGATTCAATATAGGCCGGCAACTAATGACCGCACAGCATGTCGGCAGTGGTGAACGTATTTAAAACTATCAGAGAAAGACGCAGAAATCATTACAAGCACGAAGCACCGACCGCGAGAGACTGTTTAGTGCTGCATCACGTTTCCGATGAGAAGAAGAGGTGGCTGATTCTGGTGGTTAGGTTACTGTATGATGATTTGAAATCGTGAAATTACCTTTAAACGATTAGTAAATCAACTGAGATCTTAAAGAATCAAGAAAATCAAAGAAGCACTGAGATCTTCCTGCGGGGTTCTGCCAAAATAAAAGCAGAGAAAAAAGCAACAACTCCATCAACATTCATAAAACTTAGTATTGTAATTTTACTGTCCATTCTGAAAATTAAAATAAAAGTAGACAATACTACTTATATAATACTTACCGGGTACAACAGCTCTATTAATCCATTTATATAATTTCCACATAGGGTGTTCCAATTGCGTCTTGGAAATATTCTAATGTTCTAAAATAAGTAGTTTCTGCTCTCTACTTCTTATTTAAGTTATATGGTGCTTTGTTGGATAGGATGTCTGCTAGAAGAAAAAGAAAAAAGTCAGTGTGAAGTAGGAAATTTTTAAATTTGTTGTGTTGTAACTGATTTTTTTATTTAAAGCAGGACAACACAGTAAAAAGCAATGTTGGCAATTTAATTAATGCATGGTTAAAAAAGCAATGGCAAAAATATGGGCCTACATTGGTGAAAATGTGAAAAACGCGGTTCGGTATTGGGGACATTGGTTCGGTATTTCGCCTCAGCCCATGGTTCATTTTGTTCCAATGCGTCGGCACAAGAATTTGCATTTCGGTGCAATCCCTAACATACTTGTTCTTTTCTATCTCTACACACAGCACCAACTTTATATCGGTTCAGATGGGAGCGCAACCAAAACAATTAGACTAAATCACAGCTGGCATCCTTCAGCATTCAGGCAAGGAAATACACCGGCTAGCCCATTATTTTTGGACGTATTACTTGCTAAGGAGGGGATCTGCGCCTGATTGCGTGTCACCTGGGTCTAAGGATTTTTCTGATCAGGGTTGACACTTGCTGACTGTATTTCCTAACAGTCCATCTTTCTCACTACAGCAAGGAGCTATCACACACACCTGGTCCCTTCGTATTGACAATTGATTAGCCTGCAGTGTAATGTTGCCGATAGCGACCACAGAGAATGTCCTGTCAAACTACATGATAACTTGAAATGACCCTATGCATCATTGCACACCTACAGAAAACAAACGCTGATTTTTACAAACCTCAAATCCATTCTCTATTTTCAATTACATACACGTTGGATTATATACATATCATGAAAAGCCAAAAACATCGACTACAAGAATCCTCGACCCATAGCAAAATCCTATATTGCAGCAATGACTAGAAATAATCAATTTATGATTGTAAACTGTATATATCTATATTATATCTAAATATATATATATAGTATAATATAGTATAGTATACATATATACACCTTTTAACAAAATGTTTCAAAATTAAAAATACACTAATTATAACTTCTTATTTTAGAATTCTTATATTATAATTTAGTTTTACTCTAAATCTTGGTCGCATAATTAATTTACAAACTGTTTTCCTAAGTTGTAAATACATTATTGGAGTATTTCTTAAGTCTTTCTACTTAAAACCTGAAACTAAAAGTGTTTTATTCAATGTGTCATTTGCCATTTCCTTATTTGTGAAATGTGCAATTTCTGAGTGAAAATAGTTTATATATGTATAAGTGTATTTAAATAAATCAGATTAATTAATTGGTCTGGTCTATCACTGTTTGAAACAACAAAAACAGTTTCAGAGTCTCTTGAAATTGTCAACAATCCCAAAACCTCTTAAATATTCTGTCTAAATAGACTGAATTCAGAGACATAGTCTGCCATCTACTCTGGTAACTGTTAATTCAACATCCATTTATGTTTCTTATTACTTAAGTCAGCATTTCTCCTGTCTGACCTGCAAAGCCAACATTAGCAGCTAGACTATCAAAGTGAACTACCATGACCCATGACCTAGCCCTGCCATTTTGCAAATGCTTTATTTATGCTTAAAGTTGCTTGCTGCATCCATTTTTCCACCCTTCCCATTGGGCAATATGATTATATTCATTCTGTTTAACATACCACTTCCTCTTGCAGTGTTTTTCTAAAGGGCAGGCGGAGAGTTTCTCCTATTTTAACCTAATATTTAAGGCAACAAAAGTGGAAGGTGCCACTGGCAGAGTGCCCAATAACAGGTCAACACTTCCAGACTCTGCAGCTTCAGTCCTTTTTCTCTCAGGCACTAAAGTGCGCTGTCAACCCCCTTGCTTAAACACACCCACCCTTTCACTTGTTCTACACCAGATACATTTACACAAACACGTTTTACAACCATTCCATTCTGGTTCATCAGTCTGAGTGAGACAGTGGAATCTGAATCTCACATAGAAGTTGTATCCCAAAAGAAATACTATACACTATGCAATATCCCAAGTAACAAATTCAGGTTATAAAAACATTGTGGGTATATTGTTTTGAATCGTTTCTAAAATGTCGAAAGGTCCGGCTTTCTTGTCTTGATTTTAACTTTGATTAAAGTTTACAAAAAACGTTTCGCTTTTACGCGACATAGCGACCACTGAAATCATTTGAACTTTTTGTCAGTACATCATAAATAGAACGAGGCAACATTTTACTGTCGGGATTTGTCGTGTCACGTCGTGCCACATCCAGTGTAGACAGCATCGCTGATTATAATGCGTTCTATAGTATTTTGTCACGTCGCGCCACTCACGTCCAGTGTAGACACGGTGTCACACTATTTTAGAATAGTGCATGAGTATGCACACTGGGATGCACCTAGTAAGTTTTGGTTAATGTTTAGATATCAATAATCAGCTACCAGTGCCTTTAAACTTTATACTGACACCTATTGGCCTGAATGCATTAGGTTTGTTTGCTAACTGCTGCCACTTCCCAAAGCTGTTTGTTTATTTAGTTTGGACATTTTTTTATATTAATATGACCCTGAAACTTAATTTCTTTATGTATAAAGCATATGCCAAAATTAGACAATAATAACTGAATGCATCTTTAAAGTAGCCTAATAAAAAGCCATACTATCAATTAAAATTCTAATAATTCTAATAATGTGTAATCTGGTTATCTTCCCAAAAACAACAACAACAACAAAAAAAAAAATACAAGCAATACAAAAATGTTAGATCAAACATCAAACTCACAAAAATAAATAATTGGATTTTTGCATTAATTTTTCATGTTACATATATAATGTATATTTAAATAAAATAAATTACAATTAAAGTGAATTAAAGATAAGGCAGTACTTGCTTGTATCTTAGGCATCTTAAGGGGAAAAAAAAAATTCTGAAAGTAAGATAAAGAGCTTATTATTGTTAGTTCAATAACAGTTAATTTTAAAACAGCTAAAGGAGAATTTACACATAGGCATGCTATCGCAGACACCCCATCCCAACTCGCTAGGTAAACTTCACCGCAAACTTGCATGTTAACTTTAAAGTAAGTCCGATTCAAGATGACATGTTATCATCCTGGAAAAAGATAAAGTACCCACCAGTGCAGACACTCAGCAGAAGCCCCATGAGAGACAGAAGTCCATGGAAAAACGTGCTATTCCCAAAGATGTGTCTTACTTCCTCTGCCATGGTTTCAGACTGCAGTAGTGAGCTCCTCGTTGTTGAATCAACTCTGTGTGTGATCCACAGCAGCCAAGCCGCGCGTGGGCGGTACCGTCAGTCCAGCAGCGGTTTCCGACTAAAAATAAACCCGTCAACCATGCGGAGCATTGCGATGCAGTTAGCATTTACTCTCTTTCAGACACAAATGATGAAATTATAATAGCAACAGCTAAATGAATGGAGAAAATAAGACTGCACGAAGTCAAAAAGCGAAAGAGTGTCCCGGCATATCTTTAGGCGTTTTTTTGAAGCGCCTTTAATATTAAATCGTCTTAATATAGGCTGTGCATTTGAGCTGTCAGCGGTACTATTACGGATTCTTGAACTTCATTTGGTCTTGCTGGAATGCATTTGCTAAAATGTTCCTTGTAACATTACAAAACTATACAGGGTATCGGAATGGCTTGGCTCAATAGGGTGCATGGGAGATGTCACCCAGTTCACTCAAGAGTGAGCCATGCTGGGCACGCTTTCCATGATCCTTGTGTTTTATTTATGCCTTCCAAGAGTGATAAATCCCCAACCGAGTGTTGCCATTTACACCAATCAATCATTTTTATCGGCCCTTTTCTCTCACTAAAATGCTTCTGGAACTTGATGCACACACACAAATATGTTTAATATTAAAAGAGGAAATATATCTCATTTTCTGAAATTAAGACATTGGTAACTATTAGTTTTTTTGTTTTTGTTTTGTAACTAAAGATCTGCTGATCATTCTACAATGTAACATGATAGATTGTTCTTAATTGAAGATATTATAAGGTGTTACAGAGAAAATCTAGCAAGAGTTTTATACTGGGGGCCCCTGAGCTCTAAATTGGGAACCCTGGGTCTGTAATACCCTTCACTTAGAGGATTCTCAGTATAAATACAGGCCATATCAATCCTTGATAAGCATGATTTTGATGTCTTTAGGACAGCATGCAGAATTGTGCTGTATATTACTGAAAATGAATGAAAATTCAATTTGAAGAACCTGTATTAAATGTATTTTGTAACCTAAAGTGTCAAAAAGAAAATCATTCAGCTCTTATCACATGATGATTCTGTGGAACACAAAAGTAGATATTGTTCAGAATGACAGTTGAATGAAAAACAATATTAATATATATATTCAATATTGTATAGAAAAATTATGCAATAAAAATGGTGACTGAGGCTGCCATTCTGCATATCTACTTTAGTGTTCAGCAGAAGAAAAAAAGTCATGAGATTGCAAGAACAGGTTAAGTAAATGATTACAGAAATCTATTTTGGGTATCCATTTACTATCATTTGTTTAGTTAATAACAGGTAGAAGACTTCTGTATTGTAATTAGACTAAAATAGTATTACGATGTTGTATTTCCAGCCAAACAAGATTCAAGAGCTTTATTGTCATATGTACCAATGAAATTCTTACTTTTTTTTGCTCCTCATGAGAATGATCGGGTAGAGGGGGAACAAACATAACTTACTAGGACAATACAAATAACATAAAAATATAGAATATACAGTAAAAGATAAACTAGAAAGAATAATAAAAACAAATAGCAATAGCATAAAAAAGTAAGTAGTGAAAGAAAAAGGGCACCTGTATGCAAAACATTTTCCTTTTTCCATAAAAAAAATGGCATTGCCCTCTGTTGGTCAAAACTGTGAACTTCTACATGAAACCAACTAAATGAAAGCAACTTTAACTAATAACGATAATAACGATAATGCCATTTAATTAGAGTTTGCGTGTGAATGAAAACTTGTATAATGCTTAAGTCAATAATACCTTCCCACAAAATAGTATACATATATTTATATAAATTCATTGTCAAATTTGCAGACACCATAATTCAGTTCAAGAAAATAATTTATTGGAATTCACACATTTTGCAAAAACTGTTCTAAATAAAATTTCCATTTATTAGGATAATAAATAACAGCTGATCTCTACAAATATAAAACGCACTGATTGCAACTTTGTATACACTGGAATATCACAACATGTGATATGATTTCACTGTTGCATTAACATTTAATTGCACTAAAAAATAAACAATATGAAAAATATATACATGTATACAAATACTAAATCAGTGTTACTTTCAAAGCAATTTCTTTGCAGGCTTCTGCTCTACATACATTTTATATGCATCTTACAAGCTGCATTAATCACTTTTTTGACTTTTACCTGCTCTATCATTATGAACATGAACCATATTGATTCAACGAGGCCTTCAAAAGGAGGTCTACTTTGATACAATAACCAATACGGATTGCCAATATATATTATATATATATATAGTATATATATCAAGGTGCATTCTTGATTCAGTCATACCCACTGAGTGATTCACTGCTGGCTACAGAATACCAATGTCACAAATGTCTATTTTCTTCTAGTCTTCACGAAGGTAGGCCTCTGGAATATCTTCCAGATCATGAATGTCAATGCTGGAGGCATACTCCGCCATTCTCTGGATTTCTTCTGCTTTCGTTTCGGCCAGTTTTTTCTCTGCTTCTTTTGAGATCTTTCGAAGCTCTTCCACTTTGCACTGTGCCACCTGCAGATTGGTCTTTGTTCCGGTGCATGCATGCTCTGCTCCTGTAAAAATCAATCCACAGACCATACCAAAGTCACGTGTACAATAAATGCTTTCAAATTGCACAGTAGGTCAAACTTATAGGTTTAATAATTAAGGATAATTTATAAACATACCCGAATTGTAGGCTGCATCTGCTGACAACTCACAGATGCTGATGGCATTCATCCAGTTTGACTCAAAGCGTTTGCATTCTTCTAATCTATCACTAACCTGAAAAACGGGAAAAAACACTGTGAAAGCTCTGATATCAAAGCTACTTTGATATCAACAAGGTCTGTTTATCAGTCTTAATCATGATCTATATTGTTGCAAAATGTAAACAACACTTAGATAAACTAAAGCAGACCTTATTCTACAAAAAAAGAAATAAAAATTTAAAGGAACAGAATTTACCTCCACTCGCTGCCCAATGATCACCTGCCAAATGCTGTCCTCTTCAGCAGGGCTCAGTTTTCCTATAGAGGTTATATATCGCTTCTGAAGGGCAATGAGTGTATGTAGTGCCTAAGAAAATTAAATACAGTAAAATTACTTTAATTCCATTCTATATATTTTATTACAAATATAACACCTTTGTCAGCAATCAAGTGAACTATAGGTTTTACTGAGTGAACTATAGGTTTGAGATGCTGTGTTTACAAGTCTTACCGTGGCATACTGTGTGAGGGCATCCACAAGAGCCAGCGTGGTCTGAGAGAGGTACGTGTTGGCACTGTCTGTGACCAGACACGAGGCCCGACGAATCAGGGATTCGTGTGAGAGGTTTTCAACCTGCTGAAGAAAAAAGGGATGCGTTTTATTACACTTCGCATATTTTTGACTCCCAAAATGACTCCTTTCCGTGAATAATTAAACATCCAGCTAGACCAGTGTAGTGCCATTCTCAAATGAATGACTCGAATGATTCGATTATTTTCCGTGAATCAACAACACTTATAAAAATGAGTCGGAGCGGATACTGAATTAACATAACTCTTAAAGCCCTAATCTCATCATGTACTAAAAGTTTTCTTGTAAAAAAAGTAGTATTCTATAAAAAAGTGAACATGTATAAAACATAACATCTAGGGGAACCTTCCCTGTATAAACTTTTGCAATAAATATTTCTTAAATATTGCACTTTAATGTGACTGACTGCATTGAGGCAGCATTCAATAAGAAAAACATTTCAGTCTGCAAAAAAATAAATTAAGAAAATAGTTATGCGACAGTAAGTGGTGAATCAGAATAATGTTGTCATGTGGTCACGCTTTCTATACGAGCGTTTTACAAGTTTGTCATTTGTTCACTGTCTATATGCAACATTTAAACGGTTATACATTAATGTTACCTGTGTAAAAGGAACTGCACAGAGGCTGCTGGCGAGACTGAAAGCGACTCTACTGGATCGGGCGACCTCCGGCAGGCGCAGGAGACGCGGATGAACGGGACTCCTGCAGAAAACATTGGCCTTGTCCCTTTAATATAAGAAAATTAATTAGACTGAGCATAGAGCTTAATTGAAAATAACTTCCTAAAACCCATTTCTACCACACCTTTCAGTTTAAAATATGACCGCAATCTTACTTGAGGAGTTGAACGCATGCAGCACTCAGTCGTAGGACAGCCATGTTTCTCCGAGCAACCAGGAAGTCGGTCCGGCCTTCAAGAAGACTCCCACTAGCACACAAACCGCACTTTCGAAAAGCCTGCATATTGCCTTGTCTTTTACTAATTAAACAAAATACGTGTAGGAATATCCCTTAAGCCTGTATTGGTCTTTAAGTAA
The DNA here is from genome assembly GCA_018155175.1 of Sinocyclocheilus anophthalmus. NCBI lineage: Eukaryota > Metazoa > Chordata > Actinopteri > Cypriniformes > Cyprinidae > Sinocyclocheilus > Sinocyclocheilus anophthalmus. Next base: position 83,119 of record JADLZN010005675.1, on the reverse strand, counting down.
AGCCCTTAAATGTTTTAAGCTGACAGCACTGCCCAGTATTTATATACTGCTAAAGGACTCTGCCCTCCATGCAGTGTATTGATCCGTTTATTTGGACCTTTAATCTTGATTTTAGCGATTTAAGTTCAAGGAAAGATAGGGGTTGAGGCACATTTGCACAAAGGTTGTAACAGCTGTGGTAAACATTAGTGAGCTCTTAGTGGTTGAGCTGCAGCACATGGTGACACACCTCCAGATATCACAAAACAGTGTGTATTGAGAACATAACAGGCACAGGAATTGATGAGCATGGCCTGCACGTCTTAAACAGGGTGGCAGAAAAACAAGTCCACAGGATAAGAAGATATGTATCTATATCACAACAATGCAAGGAGGATAGCTGGGTGATTCTATAATTGGAGATACATTTGGCATTTCATAAAGTTAAGAAAAAAAAAGTTCACTAACAGAAATTCTTTCCAGTGTCTTATTGAAAACATGGTACATTTTAATAATTCAGTGCTTGCCAAACACAAGTTACTTCCTTTTTTTTTTTGACTTTTTTTTTACTTTTAATGAAAAAATCACATGTCTTTATGGTATTGTTTGTCAACTCTGTTACGGACAAATTAGGCAATGTGTAGAAATAACAATAAATCATAAAAGGAAAAATCCTTTTTCGTATCATTAGACAAACAGTCCTTATATTCCAACATTTGAAATCTGAGATAATATTTCACCTATACATACCTTAAAAATTAAAAAAAAATACCTATGTCTTCACAGAATTGTCCACTTGGAGCAAATATTTTTCATCTGAAAATGTGTTATACACAATATCCAGTAAAAAAAGAGAGAAATGTTGTTGAAATATTATAAGGGTGCATCATATCTCAATAATGTTTATGAGATTTTAAACAACAATTGTATAGTTTTTTTTGTGAAAATAGTTCATAAACAGAGTTGACCCTTTAAGTAACAGAATTGTAAAGTAACAGAATTGACAGTTCACCGGTTACACTATTGTCAGCATTGTTACTCTACCTTGGTCACAGAGTTTGATGGTAACAGAATTGACAATTTTATTTTACTTTTTGCCAAAAACTCCACTTGCTAGCATAAATGCTAAGAGCACATGGCACTAATGAAATCATGATTAAAATACCTTTAATATAATCCAATGTGTGATCAGTAATACATTTTGTTTTCCTTTTGATATTTTGGTAACAGTGTTGAAATTCTTCAAAATAACTCTTGGTATAAGACATTTTTAGATTCAAATATTTTCTCAGAGAGAGCACACAGACTTTTCAGTGCTTCAGATCTTATCAGTGAGGGAAAGTGTCATCATTTCCTGTATCTTACATAGTTGTGGGAGATAATTCCACAAATTTAAAGGCAAAATATGGTACGGTAACAGAGTTGACGCAAGATTTATGAACACACATTTGTATAAGAAAAAAGTTATTTTTAAACAATTTCATGTTGTAGAATGAAGTAAATTAGTATTTAGAGCTTTTATAAATAAAATGAATGAAATATTACAAAAAGAAAAGTACAATAAAATATTTTGATTACACGATACATGATGGAAAAAATGCACTGACTCATTCGGACAACAAGAAATCATGATTTTGAGCTATTTAAGACACTTTTTACTCAAATTATAATGTTGTTATTGACTGTAACATCTTGTAATTCATAACAATAAGTAACAAATTATTAAGATAATTTTTTTTAAAAAACAAATATACCATTGAAAAAAAGCAGAAAAAAATAATGAGTTCGGGCACCAAATGTACCTGCAATTATAGAATCACCCAGCTACTGTATGTTTACTTTGGGTTTACTGATACCTGAAGACCCGAAGAAAGCTCTTGATGACCAAATCAATCGATCTAAAACAATCATTATATTTCAGCTTTGAAGAAGAGTCAAAGGGAAATGGTCCTGAAACAGTTCTCACTGTTCCTAATAATCATGTTGGACAAATAAAATCAGGACTATTTGTAGCCTACTGTTCTTGTTGTCACCTTTCCCCCCGTGTCCTCAAGAGCTAATGGAAACTTTTGCAGCCAAGGAACCCTAAATTATAAAAAAAAAAAATTTATGAAATAAAATAAAGCAAACACATACACTCCCATTAAAACGTTTAGATGAAAGAAGTCTCACCAAGGCTGCATTTATTTGATAAACAGCCGAAATGATGATTAGGTGCTCACGAAACATTTCTTATTATTATCAATGTTGAAAACTGCTTGCTTAATATGTTGTGGTGAAAACAGTGATAATTTTTAAGGATTCTTTGATGAAAAGAAAGTTTGAAGAGCATTTATTTGAAACAAAAACTTCTGTCAGTATTAATGTCCTTACTGTCACTTTTGATCCATTTAATATGTCCTTGCTGAATCAAAGTTTCATTTGTTTTATTATTAATTTCATTTTTATTTTCATTTACGCTTAGAGGAAAAAAACTGAGGGATATGCAGGGAAATATTCTGTTCTTTAGTTTAAGTTATCTGTATTTAAATTATCTGTAAATGTTTAATGGTGCAAAAAACCTATCCCACAAAACCATTTGCTTTCAAAACACCTTTAAAACCCCTTTTAAAGAGTATTCCTAAAAAGAAAATGTACGCAACAAAAAGAAGTCACATAAAAAGTAATGAAACCTTCCAAGCGAGTTCAAAAAGTATCTTAGGCAGTAGTATGAGAATGTACAGGTAGACAAGGAGCTTATAGAGCTCAGGGTCCAAATCACAAGAATACACAGAAATAACAATAAAGGCTGTTTGGAAGGCATGATTGCATCATGTCACAGTGGCATGCAAGGCCACATAACATTATAGACACGTAGCAAACATGTTGGCATTATCACAACTTTAATTTGCATGAGGTTGTAGTTTATTTTCAAATACTTGCTAATATTTTAAACTTTATCTTCATTATTAATTTAGGCTATTTGTTTATACATACAGCAATACATGTTTGAGACGCTGAAACCACTCTGATTCAGATACAGCGACTGTTTCTTTGTAATGTTATAATCTAACCTGAAGATTGCTATAACCATATCTATGAAACAGTGTGCAAACCACTTTGTGAGTAATATGTGTTTGTCCTTAAAGGGATATGAATAACAATAACTGTATTGATTTGATAGAGTTGATAAACCACAATACTGTTTATGTACTTATTTAAATTATGGCATATGATCATATTTATTTTTAATATTTTAATAGGGGCGTGAACAGTGAAGTATTATTTTCCTAAAAGGGCCTAAAACAGAGAGTGTGCTGCATTAAGTGTAACCCTTGTTTAAAAGCTAAAAGTCATATCTTTATAGAAGTTACACATGAAAACATTTGGAAGACAAAACAACTGAGAAATTAAAAATCCAAAATGTAAATTTGTTGTCTTGAATAATTATTTATTATTAGTACATATTTAAATTGTTGTATATTAGATTGAAATGTCACTGATGTTCACCTGAATGCTGCAAAATACAATTTAAAATGCTTGCAATGTGTGTTAAGTGCTTTCCTTTATTGTATTTATACAGAAATAATTGACTTTCATTAGATTTACATTATTTTAATCCAAGATTAATCATATAAATTGACTATTTCATTAATTAATTTATTTCCTTTGATAAATACAAGGGTTCAAAATTTAAAAATGAACTGGTTTGCCTGCATGCTGCATATTAACATAATAGTCATACATGCAATGCATGAGATAATTCTTATGATCAAAAAGGTCAAGAAAGGTTATTGAAAAATCATGTGAGTGAATATAAAGCAAGTAATTTAAACAGTTCACTCTTAAAAATAAAGGTGCTTCACGATGCCATAGGAGAACCTTTTTGTCTAAATGGTTCCATAAAGAACCTTTAACATCTGAAGAACCTTTCTGTTTCACAAAAGGTTCTTTGTGGCGATAGAAGGTTCTTCAGATTATAAGAAGGTAAGAAAGAGATGGTTCTTTAAAGAACCTTTGACTGAATGGTTCTTTGTGGAACCAAAAATGGTTCTTCTATGGCATCGCTTGAAGAACCTTTTGAAGCACCTTTATTTTAAAGAGTGTAGGGTAATAATGCTTATTTATAACTCCACAGACCTCCAAGAGTACTCAGAGACAGTCACTGCCTACATCACCAAGTGTATTGATGATGTAACAGTCTCAAAGACCATCACTGTCCGGGCCAATCAGAAGCCGTGGATGACAGGGGAGGTCTACAGACTCCTGAAGGCTCGGAACGCTGCCTTCAGAGCTGGAGATGAGGTGGGCCTGAAGACAGCTAGGGCCAACCTATCCAGCGGCATCAGAGAGGCTAAAAGACAGCACTCCAGGAGGATAGCACATAATTTCAGCGACAGCAGAGACACTCTGAGCCTGTGGCAGGGGATACAGACCACTACGGACTACAAGCCCCCACCACGCAACTGTGACAGCACCATCTCCCTGCTGAAAGAACTGAACATCTTCTTCGCTCGCTTTGAGGCACAAAACAGCACCACTGCACAGAAGACTCCACCTCCTCCCGGCGACCAGGTGATGACGCTGTCCCCGGACAGTGTGAGGAGATCCCTCAGCAGGATCAATGCACGCAAAGCTCCGGGTCCTGACAACATTCCTGGGCGTGTACTGAGAGACTGTGCAGTGGAACTCACTGATGTCTTCACAGACATTTTCAACATCTCTCACTAAGTCAGGCTGTTGTCCCCACATGCTTCAAAGCTACCACCATCATTCCAATCCCAAAAAAGCCGTCTCCATCCTGCTTCAATGACAACCGTCCAGTTGCACTTACCCCCATCCTCATAAAGTGCTTTGAACGGCTAGTCATGCAACACATCAAGTCTGCCCTCCCCCCCTCCATGGACCCCTTCCAGTTTGCATATCGGTCCAAACGATCGACCGATGACGCCATCGCCACTACACTCCACTCAGCACTCACACACCTGGAAAAAAAAGACTCATACGTCAGAATGCTCTTCACAGACTTCAGTTCAGCATTCAACACAAACATCCCTCAACAGCTCATTCACAAACAAACTGGTCCAGCTGGGGCTCAACAATTCTCTGTGCAACTGGCTATTGGACTTCCTGACTAGGAGACCTCAGGCAGTACGGGTCGGCAATAACACATCCAGCACCATCACACTGAACACTGGGGCACCCCAAGGATGTGTGCTGAGCCCCCTACTCTTCACTCTGCTGACCCACGACTGCAAACCTTCACACAACTCCAACCTCCTTATCAAAATTGCGGATGACACGACTGTAGTGGGTATCATTAGCAACAGAGATGAGACAAACTACAGGAACGAGGTGAGCCGCCTGGCCGGGTGGTGCAGTGAAAACAATCTCTCTCTAAATGTGGAGAAGACAAAGGAGATTGTTGCTGACTTCAGGAGAGTACACACTCAGCATGCTCCTCTGACTATCAATGGTGCAACTGTGGAGAGAGTGAGCAGCACCAAGTTCCTGGGTGTGCACATCACAGAGGATCTCTCCTGGACTGACAACACCGCAGCACTGGCCAAGAAAGCACAGCAGCATCTCTACTTCCTCCGCAAACTGAGAAGAGACAGAGCCCCGGCCCCATCATGTGCACCTTCTACAGAGGCAACATCGAGAGCATCCTGACGAGCTGCATCACTGTGTGGTATGGTGCCTGCAAAGCGTCCTGCCGCAAGTCACTTCAACGCATAGTGAGAGCAGCTGAGAAGATCGTTGGTGTCTCTCTCCCCTCCCTCCAAGACATTTACAACACCCGTCTCACCCGCAAAGCCCTCTGCATTGCAGGTGATCCCACCCACCCGACACACAGCTTCTTTAGTCTGCTGCCATCTGGTAGGAGACTGCGGAGTCTTCAGGCCAGGACGATTAGACTGAAGGACAGCTTCATCCATCAGGCTGTCAGGAAGCTGATCTCCCTCCCGACTTTGCCCCCCCTCTCCTCTTTTGCCCCATGCACCACTGAACTCTGAACAAGACCACTCCCGCCCCAGCTCCCACATCCCCAGGTCTTTCCACTCCCCCCTCCCACTAACACACTGGGACCTGCACCAGTCACTTTGTGCAGCATTGGTCTGCTCACTACCTCATTCAGCACTGAACTGACCTCATTCAACTACCTCTTCTGACAGTTTAAATAAAGAACCGCTCTCTGAGCTTTTTGTCACTTTAAACAGACTGAATAAGCTCTTTTGCACTACAAAATCATTATATCTGCACTTTTGTTTACTTCACTGGTTTGCACTCTAACTGCCATGTGCCTTGTGCTGCTTTATATACAAACTCGATTCCAAAAAAGTTGGGACACTGTTCAAATGTGAAAAAAAAAAGGGGGGGGGGGGGGGGAAAAAAATGCAAATGATGGGGAAGTTTCAAATTTCAATATTTTATTCAGAATACAACAGATGACATATCAAATGTTTTAACTGAGAAAATGTATCATTTTAAGGGAAAAAAAAAAGTTGATTTGAAATTTCATGGCATCAACACATCTCAAAAAAGGGACAAGGCCATGTTTACCACTGTGACATCCCCTCTTCTTTTTATAACAGTCAGCAAACGTCTGGGGACTGAGGAGACAAGTTTTGGGGGGCTTTTCCCCCCACAAAAAAAGTTTAGGAATAGGATTGTTGTCCCATTCTTGTCTAATACAGGTTTCTAGTTGCTCAACTGTCTTAGGTCTTTTTTGTCACATCTTCCTCTTTATGATGCGCCAAATGTTTTCTATGGGTGAAAGATCTGGACTGCAGGCTGGCCATTTCAGTACCCGGATCCTTCTTCTACGAAGCCATGATGTTGTAATTGATGCAGTATGTAGTCTGGCATTGTCATGTGTTTGTTTATTTTTTATAATGCAGGTCTTCCGACTGCAAGAAAGAGACGACGTCTGGATGGGAGCATATGTTGTTCTAGGACTTGGATATACCTTTCAGCATTGATTGTGCCTTTCCAGATGTGTAAGCTGCCATGCCACACGCACTCATGCAACCCAATACCATCAGAGATGCAGGCTTCTGAAATGAGCGCTGATAACAACTTGGGTTGTCCTTGTCCTCTTTAGTCCGGATGACATGGCGTCCCAGTTTTCCAAAAAGAACTTCAAATTGTGATTAGTCTGACCACAGAACAGTGTTCCACTTTGCCACAGTCCATTTTAAATGAGCCTTGGCCCAGAGAAAACGCCTGCGCTTCTGGATCATGTTTAGATATGGCTCTTTTTTGACCTATAGAGTTTTAGCCGGCAACGGCGAATGGCACGGTGGATTGTGTTCACGACAATGTTTTCTGGAAGTATTCCTGAGCCCATGTTGTGATTTCCATTACAGTAGCATTCCTGTATGTGATGCAGTGCCGTCTAAGGGCCCGAAGATCACGGGCATCCAGTATGGTTTTCCGGCATTGACCATTACGCACAGAGATTGTTCCAGATTCTCTGAATCTTTGGATGATATTATGCACTTGTAGATGATGATAACTTCAAACTCAAACTGCAATTTTTCTCTGAGAAACTCCTTTCTGATATTGCTCCATTATTTTTCGCCGCAGCATTGGGGGAATTGGTGATCCTCTGCCCATAATGACTTCTGAGAGACACTGCCACTCTGAGAGGCTCTTTTTATACCCAATCATGTTGCCAATTGACCTAATAAGTTGCAAATTGGTCCTCCAGCTGTTCCTTTTATGTACATTTAACTTTTCCGGCCTCTTATTGCTACCTGTCCCAACTTTTTTGGAATGTGTAGCTCTCATGAAATCCAAAATGAGCCAATATTTGGCATGACATTTCAAAATGTCTCACTTTCAACATTTGATATGTTATCTATATTCTATTGTGAATAAAATATAAGTTTATGAGATTTGTAAATTATTCCATTCCTTTTTTACTCACAATTTGTACAGTGTCCCAACTTTTTTGGAATTGGGTTTGTAAATTTGAACATTTTACCTTATTTGTTCTATTTGTATAGGTGTATTTTGTATTTAATCTGTATCTATCTGTATTTATGTTCTACTGTTAGTGTTATCTGTATGCACCAAGGGTCTGAGAGTAACGCAATTTCAATTCTCTGTATGTGTGCTGTACATGTGGAAGAATTGACAATAAAGCAGACTTGACTTGACTTGACTTGACTTGACTTGACTTAATCTGGTCAGTAGAGGTCGCTATTAAACAATATACTGAATGAGAGGCATCTTGCAAAGACCTTATTGGCCAGACAAAAACCCTTGATGGTCTTTTTTTTCTCTTTCTTTTAAATGGAATATTATGGAGTACTTGTAACCAATGCATTTGCTTTATCAAAACTGTTCTAAAGAATATGTGTTTTATTATACAAATAACTTGACATACATCTGTATATAAATTTAGGCCTGTTAAAATCACACAAACACTCTTAAAACGTTTTAAAAAACCCACGAAGTTTGACTGAATTATTAATGTTAAAAACTTTACTAAAAGATAATCATGATTGATTATTTGTGTCTATTAAGGAGTCTATTGTCCATCTGTTTCATAATTGTGTATGCACAAAGATTGTTTGGGTGGATATGGAAAACTATATTAAAATGAAAACAAATATTATATTCAAGTTAAAGAATTTTGATGTATGTATTATTCCAATGAAAGTAATAATAATACGTTTACTTTTACTTATCAGGATCCAATCAAAATTGAATTCATTTTCTTCAGGAGACTAAGGACTACTGCACCAGTTTGGAAAACATTGTTAATAAAAAAGCAAAGAAGACTTGTAATATTTTTTCCATGATTATACAGTTTTTGATTAATGAATCAATGGTTTGTACACCCTGACATGTTTTTATTTACATTTTTATATAGGCCTACGGTTGTATATTTTGTTCTGGTCAAAAAAAGAAAGAAAAAAGTAATAGGAGTGCATTGTCTTTGGTATATCTTAAGTCTTTGATTATAGACAAATAGCAAACCTGTTGGCATTATTGCAACTTTAATTTGAATGATATTGCAGCTAATTTATTTTCAAATAATTGCTAGTTTAAACTTGATCTTCATTACTCATGTAGGCTATTTGTTTATGTATACATATACAACAATGCATGTTTGAGATGCGAAACCACTCTGATTCAGATCAGAATCATTTCAGAATCATAATTTCTTTGTAATGTCATTATCTAACCTGAAGATTGCGATAACCATATCTATGAAACAGTGTACAAACCATTTTGTGAGTAATATGTTCTTAAAAAGGATATACGAATATTATACCATCATATGAACTATATTGATTTGCTAGTGTTGCTGAACCACAACGCTGCTCATGTACTGTATTTCAAATATGGGATATGATCATATTTATTTTTAATATTTCAATACACTTGTAGTAACCACTGATTTGATTGTTTTCCTAAGAGGCCTCAAACAGAGAGTGTGCTGCGTTAAGTATGACCCTTGTTTGTGTGGTAAATGTCTTAACATTATAGAGGTCTCACATGAAAACATTTGGAAGACCAAAATGACTGAGGATTTAATCATCCAAAATTTAAATTCATTGAATAATATTTATTAGTGCATATTTACAATTTTGACATGTCAATGATGTTCACCTGAAGGCTGCAAAAGACAACTTAAAATGCTTGCTGTGTGCTAAGTGCTTTCCTAAATTTTAATTATGCAGAAATAATTGACTTTCATTAGATATATTGACATTATTTTCATTCAAGATTAACCATATAAATTTACTATTTGATTCATTTATTTTGATAATTGCAAAGGGTCAGAATTTTAAAAACCCACAGGTTTGCCTACATGTTGCATATTGCATCCATTTCACAACAGCCATGCTTGTAATGCATGTTATAAAAATCATGTGAGTGAATACAAAGCAAGTAATGTAAACAGAAGGGTAACAATGCTTAATATGGTCAGCAGAGGTCGCTATTAAACAATATACTGAATGTGAGAGGCAGCTTGCAAAGACCTTATTGGTCAGACAAATACACATTTGTCTGGATGGTTTTATTTTATTTGATTATTTTTAATATATTATAATATTATGGAGTACTGGAGATGCATTTGGATATGAATTTAGTCCTGTTCACATGGGCGCTCTTAAAACGTAAAAAAAAAATATTAATGTTAAAAATTGTACTAAAAGACAATCATGATTGTTTAATTGTCTCAGATGAGATGGTGTTGTTTTTGCATCTGATATAATAAATCAAAGCTGTGTGGAATTTCTCATCTCTAAATCCATAGACAAGAGGACTTACTGCTCTAGAAGTGATACTAAATGTAAGGAAATTTACATATCGGACAATCAGGTATATATTAATATCATAATGCATAACTACAGCCTCAATGTAAGGACACATGACCTCAGCCGTACATAAAACCAGTTGAAGGATATGGAGGGAAATAGTACGCTGCCCTTTTGATGCCGACTTCTTATTGTCACCAGATGCTGCACGTGCAGCAAAGTATATCATTACATAACAAAAGACCTCAACTGTCAAAATAATCACAAGCCCCACAATATACAACAGTCCCCTAGCAAACTGATGCATCTTTTCAGGAATCATAATCTCATAGTGGCAGTATGTTAGCTGAGACAAATATTCACGAGAGGCAGTGCTAATAAGGATGAACATATCAACAAAGGGGTTTATGGCGCTCAGGATCCAAATCATTAAAATCACTATTAGGGCTCTTCTAGAGGTGGAAATTGCATGATGTCGCAGTGGCATACAAATGGCCACATAACGCTCCACACACATGGCTACAATCGTCAGTGGTGCACATGCTGTGACTGCCCCTATCAACATGCAGATGGGGATACAGAAACGTAGAGGTATTACAACAAAGCTATATGATAAGACCACCACAATATCTGTCAGACAAAGAAATATTAGGTCTACCAGGAGAGAATGACCAAACAAAATATAACGTGTTTCTGTTCTGAAAGTCTCTTTCTTGGAAAATATTAAGATCATGAGGAAGATGAGGTAGACGAAGGGCCACACGAAGACCTGAGTCAGCGCCACTGAAATGCTCCTCCGGACGGGGTCAGCTTGGATCAGTCGCATCTGCTCATAGCCACTGGCATTCTGACTGGCCATTGTGTGCACATCTGAGAGAAAATTAGACAACAAAAAACACACATGAATAATCCATTTATAAGACACATTATCAATAATCTTCAAATATTTATGTAGCCAAAAAAAGTATATCATATCTGATTTATAATTGTTCATAATTGAAGGTAATGAAATCAGTTACATCAGTCACAAAATATTACATAATCTTGCTGATAATAAGATTCTATTCTTGAGCCATGGACATATCAAGTGTAATAAATTATGATGTGCACTGTGAACAAACATTTATATAGAGTTTGACAGAGCAAAACTCCTGTGGATGACATCAGCTTAGTTGATGAAATCTAGAGCTAAATTTAGATTTGATTGTGTTTGGGGATAGACATGGAGCACTGAGGCACAATCATACATTTACATTTCATTTATTTGCAACATGACATAAAAGTCCAACTATAGATTAGTGCACAAACTAAAGTAGAAATGAAGAGATAGAGCAAAAAATGCAGTTAAAGTCCCCATGAAATCAAAATGTAAGTTTTTTGGGTGTTAGTATCAATATGTTAGTCTTAAGGTTATCTATAAGGCAGTGTGCTCCAAAAGAGTGACACAATTCATATTTAGAAGATATAAGCATTCAAAGCTTGCAGTTCGTCACTTCCGCCAAAACGGCTCAACGATTTTTTTGACGTCACATCGTACTTAAGCTTCTCATCAAACTTTCTGTCCAATCAAATGCTCTCCAGAATCCGAAGCGCCCACCCCCTGACACTATAAATAGCCGCTGAAGCAGACGGCTGAAATCGGTCACTTGTCCCCGAAGGAGTATTTCTGTACAGGAATTGCCACGTGTGCACATATGGGGCAGGACAAATTAAAAACAGTGTAAATATGCTTTCCATTGAGGAAAAAAAGAAGTCTGGTTTTGCGTTGTGTCACGCTAACCACAACACCACACACACACTCATGCGCGAGTCGGCGCAGACCACAAAATGTATCGGAGCTATTTGAATTCTACACATAATGCTATTTTTAATAGCAATATGGATGAGATTGTGGCTGGCATACCCTGTCAAATGCAGCTTTACGGAGCTAAATGGCTCTAGCCCAAGCTATGATATAAACGAACGCTATTGGCTATTTTAAAAAGGGTCCCGCCCTGTCTTCCTGTTTCAGTTAAAATGACATCAACACATAGAGTAACACTGCGTGTTTCTAAGCATTTCAGGGGACCTTTAAGCCAGATTATAATCCTCAATGCATTCCATTTCTCTTCCATGTGACATTGAAGTTAAATTTTGCACATTTTGCAAAGGATTGTGTGGAATGGAGTCCATGACAGAGTGGCAATGGTATGGGATGGACTGCTATCTGGTGGCTATCAAGGGCACTCCAGCTGGTGATCGTGACATAGTCCCCTCCTAAGGAGTACCTTCCAGATGCTCCTCAACATGATCAAAGACGTCCAGGAGGGAGACGGAGTGGAAAAACTGGAGACAAGGGCCAAGACCAAGATGGGGCCGGCAGAGCAGGAAGCCAGGGCTGAAGACCACCAGGGCGGAGCAAGCGGAGCTGAAGACACCCACAGCTGATCAGATGGAACCAAAGATCCCCAAGGTGGAACGGATGACCACCACAGCAGAGCAGATGGGACCGAAGATCCCCACGGTGGAGCAGAAGACCACCAGGGTGGAGCTGATGGAGCTGACGACCACTTCAGTGGAGATGATGCCGCAGGGGATCACCAAGATGGCTCAGACTGAGCAGATGTCCACCACAGAGGAGAAGGTGGAGCAGTAAACCACCACGGTGGATCAGGCGGAAATAGAGAGCACAGAGAGGTTAACAATGGCCACTGTGGCTGTAACAGGGCAGGCCAAGAGTTCAGGGATGACCTCTGTGGTCATATCAAGGCAGACAAAGAGTACAGGGACAATCTCCGTGGTTGTGTCAAGGCAGGCAGAGAGTACAAGGATAACCTTCATGGTTGTGTCTGGACAGGCCTCCTTGGCCGTGACAGGACAGGTAAAGAGCTCAGAGAAGGCCTCCTTGGCTGTGACAGGACAGGCAAGGGATTCAGGGACGGCCTCCGTGGCCATGACAGTACAAGTAACAAGCCCAGAGATGACCTCTCTGGCCATGATGAGACAGGCAAGGAGCTTGAGGATGGGAACCACAGGACGGGAAGATACTGAAAGCACTGGACTAGTGACCATTATAACTGGACATGCTGGGGACCATGGTGGGCCAAACTCCATGGACACCAGTTTATGGTGCCCTCCTCCCCCTATGCGTCCTCCTTTGGTTCTCCAACAGTAAAGATGGAACCACTTAATAAAAGTTCATAATCCAAATATTCAGTCAGTGACCCTCGAGAACCATCACAGATGAGTTTAGATTGATAATGTTCATTGAGTCCATAACAAAACAAATCGCATAGTCTGGGAGGTCAGAGGAATTTACAATGTCCAGAAAGTCCTGGATGTGGTCCTCGAGGGACAGCAAACTGACATATCCTTTCCAAAATCATAATCTCATAGTGGTAGTGTGTCAGTTGAGTCAGGAGATTGCCTGATTTTGCAGCGGCATGCAAATGGCCACATAGCGCTCCATACACATGGCACCAATGGTCAATGCGACTGCTTCCATTAACATGCAGATTGGGATACAGAAATGCAGTGTTGTTAAAACAAAGTTGTATGATAAGAGCACCACAAAATCTGTCAGAAAAAGAAACACTAGGTCTACCAGGAGAGAATGGCCAAACAATATATAACGTGTTTCTGTCCTGAAAGTCTCTTTCTTGGAGAATATTAAGAGCATGAGGAAGATGAGGTAGATGAAGGGCCACACAAAGATCTGGGTCAGCACCAGTGAAATGCTCCTCCGGACGGGGTCAGCTTGGATCAGTCGCATCTGCTCATAGCTACTGGCATTCTGACTGGCCATTGTGTGCACTGCATCTGAAAGACAATTAGACAGACAACATTTACAATACACAACATATTATGAAAAATAATTACTAATACTTTAGAATAAATTTTTTTTTAATGAATATGTAAATGATCAATAAACTTTAAATACCTATGCTGACTGGACATGTTTTCAGTTTACAACACAGAAAGATAGTTTGTAAATAACTTTGCTGTACCATTTGCTGAAAGTATTCTTGACTCTATCCTTAAGGCCTAGTCATATCAGGTGTAACTTTACCTGCATAAGCCAAGTGATGAAGTGAACTGTGAACAAACATTTATAGAGTTTGACAGAGCAGAACTCGAATGGATGACACAATCTTCTTAGTTAATAACATCTAGAGCTAAATTTAGATTTGCTTGTGTGTTGGGGATATATGTCGCGCACAGAGACACAATCATGCTTAAAACATATAAATTATGCAGTAAGGTCAAAAACATTTACCTGAACAAGTAATATATGCAATATGGTAATATATGCAACACAGCAGTTTTTTCAGAGTTTGGCTGTATCATACATACTCTCTGCTATTGAAACCAAATACAAATATCCAAAGTACGTAAATCTGAGGTTAATAATTTTCTTCTGCTATCACGGTTTCTATTTATAATCAATGATATTTATTTATTAGGGACTAAGAACTAAGGGAAAGTTATGAAATCTAGGCACACAAATAGAGGACCGTCTGAATATTTACCATGGCAAATTTGGAGTCTCTAACTCAAACCCTCAAGTGCCCTCTGTTTCCTCTGACTCCTTGGCTCATTCCAAGTCGACTGAATTTTTAGTGTTCTGGATTTTCTGAAAAATCAGCATCCTAGACATCAATTAGTCCTAGACAGTTTTTCACGAACATCCAACAGAATCATCTGCAGACCATGCTGACAAAAAGTTATAGAATTCAAGTTGATCAGTCTAACCATTTTCAATGAATGTACAAATGAATCATGAAGAGCATGGCAAAATGGATGTGAGGCTTTATCTTTGCAATGCTTTAGCATATTCCGGCCAAACTTGGTGTGTGTTATGACAACCATGACCTGTGTATACATGAGCCGTTTCAGCACAGCGCCATCTACAGGTCAAGTGATATGAAAAATAGATTATAAAATGCTTATAACTATTTAAATGTTTGACCATTAATCACAAGACTTGTCTCTTTAGATTTGCAGTGGCATTCGAGTCAAACAATATCAAAATTTCCTATGTAAGCCTACGCAATTTTTCTGCCATTTTTAATTTTGTCTTAAAATACTATATTTTTTGAATACATTGGCATATCATTATTAAAGTTGTATGTGTCAAAGGCACCATGCCTTAATGTTGCTCAAATAGTGCCATATTGTGGGCAAAATTATAATTCTATCAAATACTAAGAGCTATTGATTAGTTTTTCTAATTGTCACCAGACTGGTCTTGATAGATTCCTTTAGTCATGAGAACATTGATACCCAATCATGGCATATTTGGCTGAATTAGCTGTTGGCCATTTTTAAATTTCTTCAAAAACCTACTTTTTTGCACTTCTCCTAGTTTGTTGGTCCGGTTTTCATGAAATTCTACTTAGATCATCAGCGCCAACAAATCTGATAGCCATTTTGCCTGAAATCATTAACACATGTCTGTAATTATTAAATTTTCCAGTCAGGGTCAGGGTTATGCCATGCTAGCTTAGCTCCTCATTTTGCTTCCATCGTGCTTGGCCTCGATAACACCTTCCTTCCCTACCTCTGTAACCCGTTGAAATTCACAATTCAGTGTAAACGAATGCAAATATGATGGGGTGCATTCAAGGCATTCATAAGGCCTTATGATTTTCCAGTGTTCATCATGTGCTGCATGACTATATCATGAGGCTGTGAAAGTTAGCTTGCACTGTTAGTCAACACAAACATGAGTAAAAGGATTTTGTGAATAAATGTGTTTGTCTGACCGTAGTTGTGGTGAGTGTCACAGTACATATTGTATTTGATTAAACTTGACATGAGTGCTTCTGGGGCCTAATCAGTGCACAAGCAATACAAAACACATAGTTAGAAACTTTGGATTACAAGCAACTTTGAAAGATGCATATTTGCTGTCAATAATACATGTGTAGACCTCAGGGCCCTCAGTCTACGTCCACAGACAACCCTGATGTGTCATTGTTTGATATTTTGGGGAGGGGTAATGGAGAAAATTACGGTGGCCGAGAGAGCTCAACGCGCTGCAACTTAAGAAAACACATGCAAATTGAAAAAACACCAGCAAATTAAGAAAACATCTTCATCAGTTTGACAACACATGTGCTGCAAATCCTCACAACACATGCAAGTGAAGAAAACGCGGCAAATCATCACAAACACGCACTGAAAGAAAAGAAACGCTGCAATCCTCACAAACATGAAAATGAAGAAACGCGCTGCAAATAGCACGGACCACAACGGAAATGTTTCAAGGGGACCCAACAAAGTGACGGACCCGGCTGGGATTTGCTTATTGTGCAGTGGCTAGTGGTCAGTGGAGTTGTCGGTGAAGTGAAAGGTGAGTTTTTTTGTTTATTTTAACACCCTGATTGCATGATTCCTTTGTCTTTTGTATATTATAAGCCTAAATAATCTGACGAATTACACGATTAACTGTGAAACGTTATTATATAAGATGGCTAACTTAATTGAATATCCTCAACTAAATATAATTTCAAGGTTAATGAAAATAAATTCACTATGCTTCATTAATTGTTAAAACCAGGTCCAAATAAATTGCAGATTGACAGTAAGAATAATATTACAAATTTTATTCGGGCCCTTTTAGTAGGCTAATGAAAGAAAGGACAATGGAATACAAATACAACGTGCAAACTTCAGTCAACTTGTTTTTGTTTTTCAGATCAAAATGTATTGCCCTTTCTGTGGCATCCAATGGCCAACTTTGCCAAGATTTTGCAGTTCATGTGGGCGAGATGTAAGCTTTGTCGTAGAGAATGCCCCTAGAACGGCGGGTGATGACCAGGTGTCATGTCAGACTGTGCCCAGAGGTAATATTCTCTTACTGAGATCCCTATATACCGTTCTGTCCATTAAATTATAAGAACTATATTTAGTTCATCTTTTTCTGTCTGTTTCTGATGTGTGTGTGGGTGTGTTTGTGTTTTAGTTACTGATGCATGTTCCATTCCAGCAAAGTCAGCTTCAGCTGTTCTTCAGTTCATGAAATACAGAGAACTAAAAGAAACTGAAAGGAAAACATTCTCTAAAAGTAAAAAGAAATCAAATAAAACAGTAAAGGTAAGCTAATCGTTATTTAATTTAATGAAGTTGTCAGACAGAACAGTATTAACATTTGTATTCCATAATTTTTGCCTGATGGTCTAGATTTTTGTTGCGATTATGAGCAAGACCAAGAATGGCTTGAAGCCCATGAGAGGAAAAAACCTACCTCTACCTGTTGACCCCCAGTGGTCATCTGAGCAACTTTTGGAAGCTGCTGTGAAAAAACTAAAAGATTTCAATCAAGACATGGAAGATGGAGAATATGTCTTGCTTTATCCAGATGGCTCTCGGATAAAAAATATCCCTGGGACTGACACACATTTTACCATTGGACAGTACAAAGAGGCCATTGGAAAGGCATATCAAAGGATCACACTATACATCTGTACCCTTCAGGATTTGTTGTCAAAGAGTAAGTATTGAAATAGTATGTTTTTATATAATTTATGTGCATTTAAACTTAAAACTAAGTACTTTAAGTGCTTTGTGGGATTCCAACTAGTTACAGCCTACATATTTAACAATACTGGACATGTAATTGGAAATAGAGATTGATCACAAAGTCTTTTGTGAGGTCAAGAAGATGACTCCGTTTCAGAAGATGATGATGAAGTTGTTGTTTGGGCGCAACCCAATATGTCACCTCTTTCTGACACAGTGGTAGGTACATCTCAGGAATTTAGGTGTTCAGCATGTCTGTGCTTACAGTACAACTATAATGCAATAAAATATCCTGTACTTGCCAACCATTAGAAATAGAAAAGCATATACAGTGTTAAGGCTATGAATGAGTTTAGGGTTTTATGTTTACACTTGGCAGCTTTGGTCAAGTCCCGAAAGCAGTACACCAGAGCATAGACATCGGTAAGTTAAATTTCTACTGACACATTTTTTTGTCTCTGTGCAAGCTGAATGTCCGTATGTTTTAATGCATTCATTTTTAAAATTGCTATATAGGAAGCATTTTATCTTATCTATAATACTATTTCTACTAAATTGTTTGTATGTTTTAGGTCAGCCACAACATCCCAGTCATCTAATGGGCAAGTATGTCATATTCTGTAATATAATAAACCAGAATTTGTTTATTTTCTGGGTATTCTGTGATTATTCTAAGTTCTTATTGTGCTGTGTGGTGTTGCCGGTGCTACAGGCCAAGAGTACAACAAGACCCAAACAAATGACCACCTCAGTGGGTGAACTTAAGTCAAGTGACTTCTACAGGTCAGACATAAGAAATTATTTTACATAATTTTTCACTGGATTTTAAATAAACCTATTAGACTAAAGTACTGGACTACAGCCAAAACAACAAAACAACTTTTTCAGAATACTTTATGGATTAATTGTGTTATTGTTGTTCTTGTACCTCCCTTCCACAGTACATATACCCATATCTATGCACCTATCACCATCGGCAGCAGTTCCTCGGATCTTGAGGAAGTAGAGAAACTGCCAGAGAAAGACAGGTACTATCACATAAGAAGTACTATCAGCACCTTGTTCTTTACCAGAAAAATGTGACTTTGTGGGAGGACTCTCAAAATCTGTTACTAAAGTTGTGATGTCCAAATTATGCTTATTATTTTTGAGCAGTGTTATATAGCTTACTCATTATAAAGGGCCCATAAAATACAAAAAGCTGCAGTGTTAATAGTTTCTTGCTGTTTGTGGACTTTTTAAAAATTATTATTTTACAGTGATGGACATGATGGGCTGACAGCTGCAGACATAGTGTCAAATCTGGCACATAATCTTACCAAAACATCCTGTAGCAGATTTAACATTAACCGGGCGAATGTCTGGGATGGTGCCTTAAGAGGTTTCAGGCGATCCTCATTTGACCCCACCTGCAGCTTGATGGTGAAATTCACAGATGATGCTGGGCTGATGGAAGAGGCTTTGGACAGCGGGGGGCCTACTCGAGAATTTCTGACTCTGTTGATGGACACCATCAAAACAAGGAGAGTATTTGAAGGCAAAGACAATGCCAAATACCTCTCATTTGATAGTAAAGGTAATACTTTTTGTGAGGTTTTTACAATGTTGTAAATCAGAGTGTCCTAACATTGCTATATTGGCATTTTTAGCTGCAGAAGACAATGAATATTTCCACATTGGAAGAATGATTGCAGTGTCCATTGTCCATGGCGGTCCAGGGCCTTTTTGTCTTTCCCCAAACTTCTTCCTTTACCTAATTGGTAAAATAAAGACAATTGAGGCCCCAATTGAAGACATACCTGATGATGAGGTCAAGAAGGCCCTTCTTGAGGTAATTTGTTAGGCTGGGATTTCAAAAAATTTTAAGAAATTACTTTCATCAACTGACAAAAACTATATCTTAATTGCTGTATAAACAGTATGTTTGACAATAATGTAATGACGGTATGCTCTCATATGAGCAGTGAGTATAAATTCAAAACAGTAGTTCTAAACCCCTAGTCTTTGAATTAAATATTTTAAATAAATATTGTTAATTTTTAACCTGGTATCATTATTAATATCCAGTATCGTAAGGGTTAAAATTTGTGTTTGTGTCTAATTTAATCTCTCAAAATCTATTCAATTTATTCAACATCAGAATCAGATGTTTTAGTGTCTATTACGAACCAAGGTCAATGAAATATATTAATTTGTGCTTGAAATCAAATATTCTTATCAGATATTTTGATAATGATGTGCTACACCCAAAAAAGCCTTTTTTCCATGTGCACAGGTACTGGAAGGTAGACGAATGAAATGATGAATATGCAACATATGTCTAAATATGTACAATACAGTAGTGAATCACAGTATTTCCTTCTTTTGAATCTGACATTACTGTTCAATGTTGCTCTTTTTGTATATATGCTATCTGTATAAATAATCAAATTTCCTTTACATTTGTGTCATAAACCATTTTTGAAACAAGTTACAAATAGCCCAAGCCTTACTAATTTGTATAAATGTAATGTGGCCTGTTAACTGGTCAAATAATAATAATAAACAATAATAATGAAAACATTTAATTGCTTTTTCATTTTCCCCTAGATAAAGAATGCTACATCACTGAGTGACCTCCAGGAACTCACAGAAAAATACTCCAGCATGCTTCAAACAGCAGGCTGCTATCGATTCATGAGGACTCTGGAGGATAAGAACAAAGTAGTAGATGATTACATTCAGTGGTATTTCATCTACCGAAACCATGTTTCCATCCAGAGGTATAATTTTCTACTTGCTCTGTGGACATGTAACAAAACTTTTAATACAATGTTAAAATAGTTATTTTATATTTTAACATGAACTCTTTAATACTTTTTTTATTATATTAATAAAGGCTAAATATTGTGGCTGAAGTAGTGTCACCACTTTTTAAAATGGAAAATCTGTATATCTTTCAGCAGTTGTTCACATAACGTCCTTGTAGTAACTTTTTGACATGGAAATTTTTGTAGGTTCAAAGAGGGATTGGCAACACTTGATTTTGTCAATGCCTTAGAACAGCATCCTTCACTCTTCTTCTCATTCATGTGCTACACTGAGAACAAGCTGACAGCTGATGCTGTGGAGAACATCTTCCACGAGCAGTTCAGTCAGCCTGGTAGCACCAACCGTCAAGAGGAGGCCAGAGTACTGAGCTACTGGCGAGATTATCTGCTCTACCTGGAAGGTATTATCTATAGTTAAAATAAGAAATGTGCCGAATTGTCACTGCAGCAAATAATGAGATATAAAGTAACAGAAATTTTTGTCAGTTCAGGGAACCTTAAATGAGTGTTATACACAAAGGGATAAATCCACAATTGCAAATTTAGAAGAAATGACAAACCACCAAATCACCACTGCACTCAAAGCCTTATAGCTGCTAGGTGATTACTACACTGATTCGAATATAGCAACAAGAAAAAAAGCAATGGCCACAATATAAAAACCAAAAAAAAACAATGTCTAACATTTCTCTTTTGCTCTAGAAAAAGAGGCAAGTCCTTCTTTGGAAGATGTCCTTATGTTTGGAACTGGGCTGAAGAAAATTCCTCCTGCAGCAATACAGCCACAGCCACAGCTAGTTTTTCAGAAGAGCTCTCAATTTCCCATGGCAAATGTATGTATAAATACAATCAAAATTCCAATCTTACCCAGTTATGAAGAGTTTCAAGCAGCCATGGATTATGGCATGCAAAACTCCCCTGGGTTTGGGCTTCCTTGAAGCTAAATAACTTTGGCTGATATTCTGGGGTTTAGGTCCAAGTAAACAGTTTTATTGAAATGAAAATGTCCCACTTTGTTTTTTTTTTTCGTATTTTGTTTGTATAAGGTATGTTTTAATGTGCACTTATGGTGCGACCGGTAGTTAAAAAAAACCACCCACACCCCCACCCCCACCAAAAACCATTTCAAGTCACTCAGTTAAACAAGGAACACTCAGGTTAATAGACTGTACTGATATACTGGTGAGTTGAGGAATAATATAGATTTTTTCACAAGTGACATTTTTCATCATGGACCTATTTTTTTTTTACAACAGAAATGCATGGCATGTTCTTTGCACAAAACTTAAGATTTTGTTATACACAGTTTAAATGACTGATGTTCAGTAAAACACTGATGACATATGCAGTGAGCAAATAAAGTTGTTCTTTGAACTGATAATTTTAAAATCTGGACATATTTTTAAGTGTTATGTAATTCTCAACAGCAGTTATCCAGTTGACTGGTGGAGAAAGCCCACTCTGTCTACGCAAGTCCAAAAAATGAACTTGGAGATTACTATCACCACAAAGACAGCGCTGTGGTGGCAGAATGTCCTCAAACTCTTGAATAACTTCCTGTGACACTGGGAATCCACAGTCCCTTGCATCAAACCTAAGGCCAATCAGAAATCAAAACACTTCGAGTCAACTCATTACAAAAATGTATAATAAAACCTACAAATGCTAAGATTATAACCCAACATTATAACCCAACGCCGCAATTTTTAAATAGTTTTGAAATTGAAGACATAAGCCAAAGGCTGACCCTCAATGTTGACAACATCTGTTGTCCAATATGGTCATTACATTTGCTTCTACTACAAAGACACTTTGTGAATCAGTAATATCCCCCTTTTTGCTTCATGCATTGTAAATGTTTTTTGTCTAAGAATATCTGAATTATTTTTTAAACAATGATCTAGTTCTGATTTAAAATAATACAAATATTGTCAAGTGAGGGATATTCCACTATACACTTCTGTGTCAGATATAGGCAATCAATCACATTTTCTTTCATCATTAATGATTAAACTTAAGTGAAAAGGAAATCTGATATTTACTGAACATGGTCACATATTGCATGGATTAAATACAAACCTGTGAGGCAGGTGATACATGGCTTCTGGTTTACCAGAATGGCAAGACGACTGACGAACAGGTCGGATGGTGTGGTTATTCCAAAGTTCTCTGTACTCATCAAGGTCTTTCTGCACGATGCTCAAGAAAACATACCGTAGAAGGCACTTATGCTCATGGCTGCCATTGAAAAGGTGCCTCTCTCTCAGGTCACTGAAGAGATCAATCCAGAACTGAGTCCTAATGATGGAATGAAAGTATACACAATGTTTTACTTAAGTGCTGAATAAAAGTTATATGGAAATTATTTCTAAAACATGTTTCCAACAAAAGGAATTATTTAAACTGCATTCCTATTTAAAAAAAAAAATTATATAAATGTAAAGAAAACTTTATAGCATCAGGTAAAAAAGATTTGCATTACATTTTAGTCTAGTGTTATTCTCATATTATACATGTTGTTGACAGCTGAAACCCTCTCATGTGACAACACACACAAAAACTAAGTTATTAAATAGTACATTTTATAACATTTATGTTTTGGAATTTATCTTAAAAGGCCTGTACCTTTGCTTTCTGAAAAAGGACCACCAACTTTCGATTCGCTGATTTGCAGTTGAAGTGCCATACATGTGACTGAGGGCTCCTGCAAAGTCATCTGTATGCTGTGCTCTTAATGCACAGTGAATGGCTGCCATAGTGCCATTTTCTGTCCCACAGTCTGTGCGAAGGCGTGCTGGAACTCCAAACTCTGATACACACCGCAGGTAATGGTAAGCAATTATCCCTGGGTCGTTATTAGAGCTGCCACTTCTGAGCCACATCACTTTCCTAGAAAACCCATCAATGCAGCCACTGATGGCAACACCAAATGGTTTGAGCTTATCATACCCATCGACATGCCACACTTGGTTTGGTCCTGCTGTAAAGTATCCTCTTCGGACAAACCTGTGTCTATGGCGAAGCTGAACTCCAGATGGGTCCAGTCTATGAATTGCATGCATTACATCATCCCTTTTAACTGTCAAGAAATACTTCTGTCGCAATGTCTGCCACAGAGCTCTGTAACCTAAAAGCTGACCTGAGCCTGTCAGTTCATGTGTTATAGCTGCATTCACAGTGCCAATGGGAGTATAGTCTGTCCTCCTTGTTAGGCCTGCATTCCTTAGTCTTCTCTTTAAGGTGCTCAGACTCATGAAAATGTTATGCATTGTTCCAAGAAAATCAAGGATCACTTCATATGTGTGGCCCTCTGAGAAATATTTATGGATTAGTCCTGCCTCTGTAATTTCATCTAATACGGTCCCTGAGCCTGAAGGGAAAAGAGAACAATGTCATTAGGAATGCAGGAATCCACAAATAAAATCTTAAACATAAAAATGTATCAGCATTAACAAAGAAATAAACAAGTTAACGGTTTGATACAGTTTTAAAGGTGTATGTATTTAATCTAAATTTGTGCACAAATCTAGTTAGTAAAAGAACAAGAACAACAACTGGCATTGGACGGGCATTTAAGCATACCACTTTTAACAGTTAGGTCGTATTGGGAGGTCAATGTTGATGTTGAAAAAAAAAACATGTTCAATGTATTTGTGTTTAGTTCTGTATGCCATATTATAACCTGGTTCAACTTGTTAATAAATTAGTATACATGTGATTATGTGTGACAAAGTCTGTCACAATAAGAAACAGACAGAAAAAGATGAACTAAATATAGTTCTTATAATTTAATGGACAGAACAGTACATAGGGATCTCAGTAAGAGAATATTACCTCTGGGCACAGTCTGACATGACACCTGGTCATCACCCGCCGTTCTAGAGGCATTCTCTACGACAAAGCTTACATCTCGCCCACATGAACTGCAAAATCTTGGCAAAGTTGGCCATTGGATGCCACAGAAAGGGCAATACATTCTGATCTGAAAAACAAAAACAAGTTGACTGAAGTTAGCATGTTGTATTTGTATTCCGTTGTCCCTTCTTTCATTAGCCTGCTGAAAGGGCCTGAATACATTTTTTTATACTATTCTTACTGTCAATCTGCAATTTATTTGGACCTGGTTTTAACAATTAATGAAGCAATGCGGATTGATTTTCATTAACCTTGAAATTATATTTAGTTGAGAATAATAAATTAAGTTAGCCATCTTATAAAACGTTTCACAGTTACTCGTGTAATTCATCAGATTATTTAGGCTAATAATATCTAAAAAACAAAGGAATCATGCAATCAGGGTGTTAAAAAAAAACAAAAAAAAAACTCACCTTTCAGTTCACCAACAACTCCACTGACCAATAGCCACTGCACAAAAAAAATCCCAGCCGGGTCCGTCACTTTTCTGGGTCCCCTTGAAACATTTCCGTTGTGGTCCGTGCTATTTGCAGCGCGTTGTGTGTTGTGAGGATTGCATCAGAGCTTTCGTCATTGCATGGTGTTGTGAGTATTTGCAGCATGTGTGTTGTCAAACTGATGCAGATGTTTTCTTAGTTTGCTGGTGTTTTTTCAATTTGCATGTGTTTTCTTAAGTTGCAGCGCGTTGAGCTCTCTCGGCCACCGTAGAAAATACAAGATTATCATTGCATGTAAAAGCAGTTCTGGTTAGCAGTAATTGTCCATAAAATATTTAGACATAAATAACAAATATACTGTAGATTCATTTTTGGATATGTGCTTATCATATTTTAGGCATCAGGCTTTTGCCATTTATTGATCACAAAAAAACAAAATTCGACAAAAGTTTTTTCAGGAAAGTACCATACAACAACATTGTACTAACTGCGCGGGAACATGAAGGTTGAGGATTCAGATGCAGTCATTTATTAATGGATAATCCACAAATAGAGTGGGCTGTCCAAACAAAGATATCCAGAGCACAGGCAAACGGGAAAATACAAGGGAAAACAAAGAATCCTAGAGCC
Source organism: Sinocyclocheilus anophthalmus (assembly GCA_018155175.1). Lineage (NCBI taxonomy): Eukaryota > Metazoa > Chordata > Actinopteri > Cypriniformes > Cyprinidae > Sinocyclocheilus > Sinocyclocheilus anophthalmus. The sequence goes on along the minus strand of JADLZN010005675.1, from coordinate 57,586 downwards.
AAGATATAGGAGCACTGAAAACAATAACCAGGAAAGCAGTGCTAACACAAGCAAGACAAAGCAATGAATGTGAGGGAAACCAGGATTTAAATATGGTGAAACTCATGAAGCAACAAGACACAGTTGAACACAATCATAGAAGATTAGGCTGGGCAGAGAATTATGGGTAATGAAGTCCTTAAAAAAGTGGCAATAGTCGAGGATGGAGTGCCTGTGTTCATCGTGACACAGAAAGCCTTATATCAAACATGATACCTATAGATTTATCACGTTAAGGAGAGTTCTTGAGAATTATTTTGTCACATACCTGGAAACTGAACTGAAAATGAGAGAAACACTGTGAGACTCAGTGCTGCCCATGGCATTTATGTTCTCAAATGAATATAACGTTATCTCTGCAATAGGCTAATTATTATTTTATTTTATTTTCATAAGAAGTGTCAAATAAGAATCAATGTTTCACCACACAAACATGCAAAAACTACATTCATATAGCACTCAAGAAAGACACGTCTTTCTTGAGTGCTATATGAATGTAGTCTTTGCATGTTTGTGTGGTGAAACTTTGATTGGTTTTCAGAAAGAAAAAAACTAATCTATGTCAAAAGTAAATTACCCATTTATCTTAAAAAGAGATGAATTCACCTTTACTGGTATTATTGTATGATATACATGCCCATGATCTTGACCTGAGTTCTTTTCTTATATGAATGTCTTTTTGACATCATGAAACCACTGAGATTTATTAGAAAGTGAAAAATGTCATGTATATGCAATGTTATGCGATATGCTAGACCTAAATAAAATATTCCCTAAATACACTCTTTTTATTGTAAACGGTATGATTATTCCAACAGTCACACTCAGTTAAGTCATAAGAGATAGATAAATGAATTGCATGTAAAAGGTATCTTCCCAAGACAGTTGTGTGTGTGTGTACACTTATTTGGGATTCAGTAGAATAGTTTAGAAAAACCTCAACACCAGACAGAAACTGAATGCACGTCACACCTCTATTGCATTTTATCAATGTTCTAGCTGGGGTCTCAGAGACCCCGAACAGCTCACCCAAAAATATTTTTGCTACTACTCACGTCAGTTTATTAATTATAATCACACACCTGTATATTTTATATTATTGATCAATATGTGAATCCACTGACCGGACTACGCATGACACGAGTTGGCACTGATTCAAAACTTTTTCAAACCATCCTCTGCTTGGCGATGTTTCGTTAGATTTGGTGGAGAAATCGAGTCTGATCACCAAATGTCGCTAATGCGCACTGTGTTAAAAAGCTTCGAGTAATGAACCGTTTTCCCCCTTCCCCCCCCTCCCTTCCCCCGTCACAATTCATGAAAGCTTCAAACGGTTCAGAAAGCCTCGGTTTCCCATCACTAACAAATACTATGGAACACTGATGCACTTGTTATAAAGAGTGTGTGATATGTGTTATGGGCTGTCAAGCACAAAGAGCACACGATGAAGGAGTAGAGTACAAGTATGACCTTTTAATGAACCAACAGGGAGAAAACAAGAACATCCATAATCCAATAGAAAACACTGAACTGAAGAAGACACAGGGTTTAAATACATGGGGAACATAATCAAGATGAAAACAGAACAGGTGTGGAGGCAATTAACAATCAAGGAACTAATGCAGGGGAACAGAAATACAGCGAAAACTAAACCAAAATGGAACAGAACAGAAAATAAACGTGACAATATGTTGCAAATTTCACTTTATGACATGCTTTTTCATATATGTCACAGAAGTTTGATTGTCAACAGCTACAGCTGAAGATAATCACCTTTGTTTGTCGGTGTCCAATTAGATTGTTTTTGACATAAAGAATTGCTGCATAAAATTTCTCATCTCTAAGCCTGATATATAGCATTATATATTATTTATCAATATATAGAGTGTCTCTGTTCTAAAACTCCCTTTCTTGGAGAAAATTATGAGTATATGAGGAATATTATGAGATATGGAACAATGAGGCTTAAACCATTGAAATTGTGCAGTAAGACCAAAAACTAATTATACATTCAATAAAAGAGTTTTACAGGCATTTTAAAACTCTTTTATTGACAAAAAACATACACAGTCTTTACTCAAAGTTTTTTTACACTTCATATTATATTAAGTTTTTTTTCTTTTCATTGCTCATTTAAACATGAATCTGCCTTTCATAATAAGATACAAGCTCATGCAATCATAATAGGTACTTTTAAGACAAAATGCTTTTTTTAAATGATTCATAGACATTCATAGATTATTTATTTATTTATTTATGTAATATTACATTTTTTGGTTTTATTTATGGGCATACTAACATCAATAATGGTACACTAAAAAAAATGATAGATGTAAACATAATAGGTACCATAATAGGTTTCTAAATGCTGCAAAGGCCCCATGAATCTCCAATTCTAAAGTCCATCTTGATGAATTAATACATCTTCTAGACACTTACAAGTACAGGCCGTAGTTGGGTAACCACAATTTTGCTCCTGTATTGACAGTCTGCGTACTGTTCCCTGTTCCCAATTTCATCTGGGTGTCCAACAGGATTTTCTACTTTTTGTAACAATTTGTTATTTTTCAAAAAGTTCTCACACCAAAAGTTATATATATATATATACATACTGTATATATATGTGTGTGTGTGTGTGTGTGTTAAATAACAGGAGTGAGGAAGCTGACTTCTTGTTTTCACAAGTGGTTATGCAGCAATATCGTTACTAATGTATATTTGTTCAAGAGATATTGAGTATCACAAAGTCCATAAATTATAATCACATAACTTTTCTTTCTTTAAAGAAAGTTTCACAAAACTATTGTGGTGTCTTGGCTGCTGCACTTTTTGTGGGCCAATGTTTATTAAACATATTTACATCATTCTAACAGACATTCTGTGTGGTGGAGGAGTCTAATCAGAGCATAAAATCATTATATAAACATTTGCTTTGGAGCTTGGTTCGGTGCGAAGGGATCAGGCAGCATGGCCACCTCTTGCCAGGTGGGTTGCATCATTGCCAAACAATTAGGAAACACAAATTACACTGAAATGCAATGTTATGGTTTACCACTGATGGCTTTCTTAACAACCTCTAAAGCACATAATTAGTCGCATAAGATTTGACTTTGAGTATTTGGTCAACTATTTTCTGTGATGCATGTCTAATCCTGAGATTTTACCAGTGTTAGAATGGAAGGCCCAATCCACCAATAAAAAAGATAGATAAAATAAAATAAAATAAAACAAAAAAACAAAACAATGAAAATACATAAAGGTAGCTCTATATTGTATTGTAGAGCTCTATATTGCTCTATATACGTTTGAAGACATGACAGTTGATTTACATTTACAACATATATATGCTAAAACTAAAATGAGCAAAGATATAATATCCAAGCTACTATAACAAAGTTTAATATTAACATAAATTCCAGCCAATTAAATAGTTGAAGAGCAGCAGCAATTCTTGTTGTTGACCTAAATCATGCAGACAGGGATATGCAGACTTTCAACCCCACTTAATGCTCCAGATCTTCTTTATCATAAAGCTTGTTGTTTGCTCTTTGCTGCTCGATGTTTCCCTCTTCCCTCCATATTTAAGTTCAGTGCACTCCATAAAACAAGCAGCTGTGAGCTACGTGTCTCATTACCCTTATGAGTGATGCATATGACACTGCAGATCAAGCTGCCAATGTACTTTTGTCTCTGAGTACAGTTTTTTCTACCGCACTGCAGAACAAACAAAAGGGTCAAATAAGGCAGAGCACCACAGTTCACAGTCAATAACTGATAGCTCTGTTAATGACTAGCCATAAGAAACATACAAACACTCTGAATGTGCTGATCCAGCAGTGAATATTTGACAACTTATATAACAGATTCGTTAAAAAAAGATAAATACTTTACAACAAAATGTCTTTATTAAATGTAACTTAATACATTTAATAATTTATTGACTTAACCGCCAGTTTGAATAGGTCTGGTTCACAGATGAAGAAATCTTGTATACAATATATGGATAATTTTTTTTAAGTATATACATATGATTGTATCAATAATTTTGCAAAGGCACATTGCCTATTGATTCACAAACAATCCTTCAAGTTACAGCCAACTCGATTTGTTTTGTTTGGATTGTTCGGTTGTTAATTGCTATAACGATGCTTTGCGTCCATAGTGTGAAATTAATCCATCCTTCGTGAAAACAAATCCCATTCCTTTGTCACGAAGCAAATCTTCAGCAGTACAAAAGTGGGCTGCCCATCTAATTCTCTTTTAATTTCTCTTCCAACAGAGGCAGTGTGGTGAGTGAACAAGTGTAAAGTTTATGGAATGGAAATCAGATCAGATGCAGAATCTCCTATTTATAATCCAGTGAACATTACATTAGATGTTTGAGATAACTACTGCTATTCTATATTGTTCTCATTTACTACATTCCAGACTAAGTACATTTTCTTTTGCAAATTTCCTTTCAGCCTTTGTAACATCAGCAGCTCTGCAGAGTGCTTGAAACCATGCAGAATCTGACAGACCTCCCAGGCAACACGACATCCAGCATTAACCTCTCTGTCATTGTGAAGGTGTGTGTGCTGATTCCGTTCTTCATTGCCTTCCTGTTCTTCATCCTCCTGACGCTGTACACCTTTGCATCTCACAGGCAGTTATTTGACAGCTCCCGTTATATCCTCTTCACCTACATGCTGATCAACGACACCCTGCAGCTGCTCTCCTCCGTATCCCTTTTCTTGCTAGCAATGGGTGGTGTGCAATTTGCAATCATCTTCTGTGCTCCACTGCTGTTTGTGTCCACTGCTACCTTGCTAAACTACCTAAAACACCCCAGCTATAAAGCTAAAACGCTAAAGCTACCTAATCACCCCACTCATCCTTTCCACTATGTCATTGGAGCGCTACGTGGCTATTTTCTACCCTCTTCGCCGTCCTGCCATCTGGAGATCTGAAAGGATTTGGATCATCATTCTAAGCATGTGGATCATCAGTTGCATCCTGCCCACCGTTGACTTTGTCTTGATGCGACTCAAGCCCAATGTAGACATCCATTCAACACCTGTGCTCTGCAAAACCACTGTGCTCAGTGCTTCTCAAATGTCAGGCGTCTGTCATAAGTGTTAGCCTCAATGGATCTCTTGCAGTCGGTCACTGTGGGTATTTCACGACATTTAGGATCCTCAGGGCCGTGTATAGTCAAGTTTGACACCCTAGTTTTTTTTGCTGAAAGACCCATTGCCACCATCCCCCCCCCCCCCCCCGGCCAAAGTATATATATATATATTTTTTTTTCAGACACCAGTTGCTTGTTACATTCAAATTGGTTGTCATAGTAACAACAACTAATTTGTGGAGATTCCGTGCATTGAGTTCCACAAATCTGAATACATTATTTGTAAATTGACTGTTAAGATAAACATTCTGCACAATTTAGTATCTGTAATATCATTGTGTTGCCACTATATGCCTGTATAGCCCTACGTAACAATCCCTAGTGGCTAAGACATTACACATAATTTACACATAAATCACACATAAATTAATTTTATTACATTTTGATTTGGATACTATATACTATACTACTACATATTGTTTATTATATTATTATCAATGGCTACTTTTTTGTCTGTATCTGTTTTTTGTTCAATTGTTTTGTTATTGTTTCTTGAAACATTGATTTAAAGTGTCAGTTATTGCATTAGTATTTCAGTCAAACCCTTTGATACCCTAAACTACATATAAAAGCTTTATCAGTGGCATAAAAGTAAACAATGCATAATCATTTGCTACTCGTTAACGTGTTAACTTCCCCTTTAAATAACGTGACGATCTGCCCTCTATGACGCTGCTCCCATTAAGCGCTGTTGGAAGTGAATGAATTGATTCAGCATTTCGACACCTCCGTAAGGATGCATTTAACTCGACAAAGCGGTCTAATAAAGGATGTATTGATCCCGTGAATTAGCGAATTTTACTATACAAATATTTTTAATTGGATGTTAAAGTTTATATGGGAATATTACATGACATGCTGATCCTTTAACAATGCAATGGCGCAAAAAACGCACACCTTTTGGACAAAAAGCTGTTATCCAAGATGTTGGACAAAAATGTGCCACAAACGTGCCTCAAATATGGCTAAAACAAAATACTTATTTTTTGTGCCCTTTGTTTACTGAATATTTTCAATGGCCTTTGAGACTTAGCTTCTTTGCCATGGCAACAATAAAAAAGTGTTACCTTCAAATGCTTATCTGACAGAGCCCATTGTCATCTTAATGGCGTTGTTGTTAGCGCTCCCACTGAAACTTTGAGACAGCAATTGACAGCACTCTGATCCAATGGAATACAGGCATCGTCAGATTGACAGTACCCTAGCCCAATAATGTTGGGGGATCTTTTTCTACTCCCTTTTCCCCGGCCTGTTCTTCATTGGCTCCGGCCGTCCTATTTCAGGGTGACCATGCATACCAATTAGTGCACAGTACGTGCGATCATTGGCGAACCTTAGCTGCGTGGCACCTAGGCGACCGCCTAACTGCCTATGCCTAGAAACGGCCATGCGTCGATCATGCTGGAGCGACCCGCCGGAATGCGGAAGGACAGGGTGCAGTGAGGGAAGGCTCGGCCAAACAGTGCACTTCACTGGGATCAGCGGCTCCTTAGTGTGTGGCCTTCTCCAGCCTGTTGCAGAATCTTACTTTTTCCAGCGGTACACTTGTCTCAAGACAGATATATTTATCTATATTTCTGTTCATCTGCTCCCCTCATTCTGAGCCCGCTATTATGGACTTGAGATGAGAGCCTCAGAGCTATATGAGAAGCATGCCTTTGTTATGGTGCACGTATGACCCACTAAGAAGTCTAAAATAATTTAAATAACAGTGCAAGAAACAAGGGGTTGGTGTTTTTAATGTTTTGGAGGGAGTGACCAGAATATATTAAATCAATGTAATTCTGATTCTATCTATCTATCTATCTAATTATCCTTTATCTTCTGTTTGGATTGAAAATATATTTTTAAAAATTTAAAGCTAAATAATAATGATGTGCCTTATTTGCTATAAAAGCAGGTTGAGAATCTTTGAGAATGAAAATATATACAATTCTGTGAAAATTCAGAATTGCATTGTAAGAAAGTTAATGTCGGACAAATGAATCATAATAATAATGATAATAATAATTATGATTATTATTAGCATTATTATATAGTTTATTAAATATTAATAATATTATTATAAGTGGCTCTACAGTTGCACAAAAACATTCAAACGTTTGAGGTCAGAAAGATTTTTTTTATGTTTTTGAAAGAAGACTTTACATTTATCCAATCTTGATTAAAAATGCAGTAAAAACTGTAATATTGTGATATATCATATTATTAAACATAACAGTTTCTATGTTTAATATATTTTAAAATGTAATTACTTATCTGCATTTTCAGCGCCATTTACTTCAGTCTTCAGTGTTGCAAATCCATCAGAAATAATTCTAATATGGTGATTTATATGACTACACCCCAGAAAACATTTCTTATTAATGTTGGAAACAGTTGTGCTGCTTAATATCTTTTGTGTAAACTATGATATATTTTATGATTCTTTGAGGAATATAAAGTTCAAAAGCATAAAACACCAGAAATCTTTTGTAACTTTATAAATGTCTTTACTTTTGTCACTTTTACTGTCAATTTCATGCATACTTGCATAATAAAATTAATTTCTTAAAAATTTTAATTTCTTAAAAACTTAAAGAACTTACCCTAAACTTTTGAACTGTAGTGTATAACGTACATGATCTAAAAGTATATTTGTGAAAATGTGAGCACAGTCTGGTTTTCTATGTAGATATGGAGGCTGTTATCAAGGAAAACCCAATCTGACCATTCATGATGCTCATTGTCATCTGCTACACTGCAACGTGTACTGCATGCTTTTTTTTTGAAGTAATATAAAATATATTCTACACAACCATCAAATTTTTATGCTAAACTGTTTGAAGGAAATTTAAAATAGATATTTTGCATTTTGGAAAATAATGTTGCTGTAAATACATATCCTATTCATACACATAAATGTCTTACTCTTACAAGTTAGATTAAAATGAGCACATTCCATATCGTAGTACAGTGTTTCCCAACCACTAGTGTGCCATGGAATATTATCAAATTAAAATAAATAAATATATAAATAAACATACATGCTACGTATTGTCGCTGTCGGCCTGAAATTTCTTGTCCCTATATTTCGTCTTTTTTTTTATCAGTGCTATTGGTCATCTTTATGTCTTTTTGTGGGTTTTTACAAATATTTAACTAAGGAAAAGCATTTAATAAGAGCTGGTGACCGTAAAAAAAAAAAAAAAACCTCGTATGCCATTGGATCATCAAACGGTCGGCGAAACCTTAAAACTCCACCCCTGCCTCCATTCAGAATGAAGTCAGTGCCCTTGGCACAGTTTGGAGACAGATCTCTGCTTGTTGGCAATACAAGGGTAAATAAAGAACTGATGTTTGAATGAGTACAGCGTTTTCTTCAATCAAGAAACAGTATTGTATTGAAACAGTATTGAAACAGTAGTCTATGAAGGCTTTTTTTTTCTTTTTGTATTTGAAGAGTGGAGAAGAGTCTTAGTATAGCATTTGCCCGCCATCTAGTTGTAGGCAATATAACTTACTGTTTTAAATATCCTACATAGTGCATCATCTTTCACAAAGTTTTTACCAAACGTATTCAACAACAAGAAAAACTGAGCACCCATATACAGTAGCTACAATAAACTTTATAACCTGTAAGCTGATGAAAGTGTAATGCGATGCACTTTATAAAGTATTGTAAACCCATTTAAGGGTTGTTGTGTTCGATATTCTGGTACCAGCAGGGATTGTAGGTGGGGGGAGTGAATGACCAGTGCTCTCTTCCACCAACTGCACTGAGACCTTTGAACAAGGCACAGAACCCCCAGCTGCTCCCGGGGCGCCACAGCACATGGCTGCCCACTGCTCCGGGTGTGTGTTCACAGTGAGTGTGTGTGCACTTGGATGGGTTAATGCGGCACAGATTCGGCATGGGACACATACTTGGCTCACGTCATGTCCATTTGTTCATTTTGCTTTTGGCACCAGATGCGGAAGTTCTAATGACGGACAAAAAAAACCAAAACAGATTTCTGTCAGTTCGCTGGTTCAAAATACTCGTACATCATTTGAGATGATGTTAATAGCAATGCAAACAATTATGCGAAATGCCTTCTTCTGCCAGGACATTCTGCAGTTTACATCCATGCATCCTTTTCAACCCTCATAGATATTGTACATACACCTTGTTTGTGACAGGTATCAAAAGAAAGACTAAGTTATAATGATTTTATGGTAGAATGATAAGGCAGAATCTATGTTACTGTATATGCAAATACACAACCAACAGTGTCTGTGGCATTAAGAAGCTGTTTATGATGGCATGGGCCTTGCTACATTCTGAATGTATGTGCGAAGCACAGCAAGTACAACCCGATTCCAAAAAAAGTTGGGTCACTGTACAAATTGTGAATAAAAACATATTGCAATGATGTGGAAGTTTCAAATTTTAATATTTTATTCAGAATACAACATAGTTGACATATCAAATGTTTAAACTGAGATAATGTATCATTTTAAGGGAAAAATAATTTGTTTTTAAATTTCATGGCATCAACACGTCTCAGAAAAGTTGGGACAAGGCCATGTGTACCACTGTGTGGCATCCCCTCTTCTTTTAATAACAGTCTGCAAACGTCTGGGAACTGAGGATACAAGTTGCTCAAGTTTAGGAATAGGAATGTTGTCCCATTCTTGTCTAATACAGGATTCTAGTTGCTCAACTGTCTTAGGTCATCTTTGTCGCATCTTCCTCTTTATGAAGCGCCAAATGTTTTCTATGGGTGAAAGATATGGACTGCAGGCTGGCCATTTCAGTACCAGGATCCTTCTACGCAGCCATGATGTTGTAATTGATGCGGTTTGTGGTCTGGCATTGTCATTTTGGAAAATGCAAGGTCTTCCCTGAAAAGAGACGATGTCTGGATGGGAGCACATGTTGTTCTAGAACTTGGACATACCTTTCAGCATTGATGGTGCCTTACCAGATGTGTAAGCTGCCCATGCCACACGAACTCATGCAACCCCATACCATCAGAGATGAAGGCTTCTGAACTGAGCGCTGATAACAACTTGGGTTGTCCTGGTCCTCTTTAGCCCGGATGACATGGCGTCCCAGTTTTCAAAAAAAAAACTTCAAATTTTGATTCGTCTGACCAAAGAACAGTTTTCCACTTTGCCACAGTACATTTTAAATGAGCCTTTGCCCAGAGAAAACGCCTGCGCATGTTTAGATATGTCTTCTTTTTTGACCTATAGAGTTTTAGACGGCAACGGCGAATGGCACGGTGGATTGGGTTCACCGACAATGTTTTCTGGAAGTATTCCTGAGCCCATGTTGTGATTTCCATAACAGTAGCATTCCTGTATGTGATGCAGTGCCGTCTAAGGGCCCGAAGATCACGGGCATCCAGTATGGTTTTCCGGCCTTGACCCACAGAGATTGTTCCAGATTCTCTGAATCTTGGATGATATTATGCACTGTAGATGAAAACTTCAAACTATTTGCAATTTTTCTCTGAGAAACTCCATTCTGATATTGCTCCACTATTTTTCGCCGCAGCATTGGGGGAATTGGTGATCCTCTGCCCATCTTGACTTCTGAGAGACACTGCCACTCTGAGAGGCTCTTTTTATACCCAATCATGTTGCCAATTGACCTAATAAGTTGCAAATTGGTCCTCCAGCTGTTCCTTATATGTACATTTAACTTTTCCGGCCTCTTATTGCTACCTGTCCCAACTTTTTTGGAATGTGTAGCTCTCATGAAATCCAAAATGAGCCAATTTCAAAACATTTCAAAATGTCTCACTTTCAACAATTGATATGTTATCTATATTCTATTGTAAATAAAATATAAGTTTATGAGATTTGTAAATTATTCCATTTCTTTTTTACTCACAATTTGTACAGTGTCCCAACTTTTTTGGAATTGGGTTTGTACATCATTTTAGTGTGTAATGTAAGTATACAGCCAGTATCTAGGCACTGACTGCTAATTTCCTTAAAAATACTAGTATTTGTGCTATACTCCATCTGTATATGCTTCCTGTGCTTTATGGTGTCATATGTTAATTTAAATACTTCTGTGTATTCTACATGAAACATAACCTTTTAAAAAAGCCCTGATTTCAGGAAATAAATAAAAGGACATCCAAAATATAATGTGTTTGGGAGACATTGTAATTACCAGTAATTGCCCCTTTATTGGGAAAAAATAAACAGTGTAAATAAAATACAAGAAACAAAAATAAATGAAAATCAACATATAAATATAAATAAATAAATAAATATATAAACAAATCAAGAAGGAATTGTTACTATGTGATTTATTTGTTAAAATTGTATTATGTAATTTATTTGTTTATTTAACATATGATGTGATTGGGCCAATACAGAGAGCAAATGTTTATTGACCACACATACAAAACAATAATAGTTAGTGCTTATTAGAAGCGTTATGACAGTTAGATTGCCTCCCTTGGGCCTAATTAAAGCACAGAGTCATGAAATAAACATGTTTTCATCCTGCTTTGGGTTAACTGACAAAGGTAACAAGCAACAATGAGTAGTCTCATGTTACATCATTCCTTAGTTACCATTTCTGTACCAGATGCTCCTCCAAATAACTATATTACCTCTGTCGAGAGACACATTTTAAAATAATCTGAAGTGACACACATTTACTAACTTTATAAGATATAATATCCTGCTAATACTGTATTTAATAACCAGCAATCACCATTTAACCTTATTATTCCAGCAAGCCATTACCATTCCAGGTCATTATATCAAAGCAGGACTATGGTAGTGATGACACATTTAAAAGAAAAAAAAAATCTGAAGAGACACACATTGCGTGAGTCCCCCAATATTAATATAAATGTACATTTGAACATGTTAAGCTTTAACACAGACTAAGGAATGTTATGCTGTAATGATGCTAGACTATTTTTAACAATAAACTAATGACTAGTTGTTTGACATAACTATTTTGGAGCAACATTTCTAATCAGATCTTGAGTTTTGCATCCTGTGATACCCTATGATTTAATTTCTGCTGATCCATTTTCTAAACTTGCTAGTTAACGCAAATGTGTACAGAGTGGTTTTCGTGAGCTTGGAATATTTTCTCTGGTCAATAATTAAATATTTACTCGCTTACCTTAATAAACAATTAAATCAATAAAATGTTGAGTAAGTTAAGAACAGAACAATTTTGTGATTCTTTTTGGATTTTTGGTAACACTTTACAATAAGATTCATTGACATTAGCAACATTAGTTAACATAAACTAACAACGAATAATAATTATAAATCATTTATTAATCTTAGTTCATTTACTAATACATTAATAAATATTCAAATTAGTTGTTTCGAACCAGTATTATGTTACCGGAGTCACTTTATGAAAAAAACAACAACAAACAGTTGTATTTTTTATTAACTAACTTCAATTTTATTAACTAACTTCAAAGTAACTTTGATTAAAGCATCTCTACAAAATTGACCAATAGTAAACATCTTTGTTTTTTTTTAGGAAAAGTATAGTCATCATTGATTCATGTGATGTCATCGTCCAGCCCGCAGCTTTTTTCTCTTCCAATAGTGTCTGTGCAATCAAATAGACAATATTGCCATTATTAAATGTCCAGTAAAGAAGCCAAAAGGTTGACTTAGGGAAGGAACCCAACTCCAGCTGGGGATCAGAATAAAAGCAGAAAGAGAAACACGGTTCTGTCGAGGGGCCAATAACTCTTGGCAATACAAAACCAAAATGGGCGTGGTTTAATTCCAGGATGCATGAACATGTCAGAATAGCTACATCACATGGTGAAGGAGTCAAGCGGCCACGGGGTCTGTGAAGAGAATACTCATCTGAGTTATCGTGGTCTTGTGAGGATTTGAGCAATGGCCATCTGTCAAGTACACGGTCAAGTCACCATTTATTATAGCACTTTAACATACAGTATTGGTGCAAAGCATATTTTTGCTGTACAGCATTAATTAGGAAACTAGTGTGTCAATAATGCAGTGTGACAATAGTAAACACTCATTTTTCAGTTTAAAGACAGTTCTATCATTAAATTCAGTGATGTCAGCATCCAGCTCAGTTTAAATAACATCTTTGCAATCATGTCAACGATATCGCCGGAAATGATGTGTCCCCAATTAAGCAAGCCAGAGGTGACAGCGGCAAGGAACCAGAACTCCATCGGTGACAGAATGGAGATTAAAAACTCTATGGGGACGAAGAAAAACCAGGATCAGGCGGGGGGGCTAGTTCTCCTCTGGCCAGACGAACCAGCAGTACGGAAAAACCAATTTAAGACGTAATAAAACAGACGAACAATATTAACAGCAATTATTATAAATGCAATCAAACTTATAGCAAAATGTGGTAGTTCTGTATGTTGTTTCAGGGTTTGGCATCATCTGAGGTCCTCTGAGGGGTTGGCATCATCTCTTCTCAGTTGTTCTGGATCCGGACTGAAGCTTGTGTAAATCTTAGTTACCATGGGATGTCAATCCCGTGGCAAAAGACAGAGAAACAAATACAAACATAATTAGCGTAACTGCTGTTCCAACCAAACAAAATTGATTTCTTTAACCCAAACTAAAGAATAAAAATGTGCATTTGATCAGATATAACTGCAGTAAAAGATTATGAGATGCATTATTTGAACGCTTGGCCAAAGAGGTGTGTCTTTAATCTAGATTTAAAAAGAGAGAGTGTGTCTGAACCCCGAACGTTATCAGGAAGGCTATTCCAGAGTTTGGGAGCCAAATGCGAAAAAGCTCTACCTTCCTTAGTGGACTTTGCTGTCCTAGGTACTACCAAAAGTCCAGAATTTTTCGACCTTAGGGCGGGGATGGATTGTAGAAGGCTAGTTAGGTATGCAGGAGCTAAACCATTAAAGGCCTTATAGGCAAGTAATAATATTTTGAAACTGATACAGAACTTAATAGGTAGCCAATGCAGAGAATGTAAAATTGGGGTAATATTATCATATTTTCTTGACCAGGTAAGGACTCTAGCCGCTGCATTTTGGATGACCTGTAGCTTGTTTATTGATATTTGATGCAGGAACACACCAGCTACGCAAGTGATTACACAATAGCCAGTATAGAGGTCAGATATGCATGAAATAGTTTCTGCATCAAGAACTTTAAGGTTATATGTTTCGTACTTGCAAATGTTTAAGATGGAAAGAATGCTGTTTTGAACATGGGAAATCATGATTTTCAAAAGACAAGTGGATATCTAATAACCCCAGATTTTTTGATATGTAGTGGAAGAACCGTACCATCTAGTTAGTTGCAAAATTGTATCCACGGACGTTGTACTGTCTTTGGTCCAATAAGTAATATATCTGTTTTATCCAAATTTAATAGGAGAAAATGTTTTGTCATCCAATCTTTTAAATTTTTAACAGACTTTGTTAGCTTAGATACTTTAGAAGTTTCATCTGGTCTTGTTGAGAAATATAGTTGAGTATCATCGGCATAACAGCGGAAACTAATCCCGTATTTTCTAATATTATTACCAAGGGGCAACATGTATATCGAAAAATAGCAGAGGACCTAGGACAGATCTTGTGGCACTCCATATTTTACTGGTAATAATTGAGATGACTCCCCATTTCACATGAAAGGTTTTTCTTTCTCCCCCGGTGCGAGCGGACAGGTAGGATCTAAACCATCTGAAAGCATGCCCTTGAATTCCTGTATAGTTTTGTAATCGATCTATTAGTATGTCATGATCTATAGTGTCGAATGTAGCACTAAGATCAAGTAAAACTAGCACAGCCTTGGTCTGACGCAAGAAGCAAATAATTTGTAATTTAACAAGTGCAGTTTCTGTGCTATGATAGGGCCTGAAACCTGACTGAAATTCTTTGTAGAGATCATTTTTTTGCAGGAAGGAGCACAATTGAGCAGACACAACTGTTTCTAAAATTTTAGACATAAAAGGAGGATTTGAAATGGGTCTGTAATTTGCCAATTAATTTGGATCAAGTTGCGGTTTCTTAATGAGAGGCTTAATAACTGCCAGCTAGAAGGGTTTTGGGACATGACCTAAAGATAACGACGAGTTAATAATATTGAGAAGCGTTCTTCTGCTACAGGTAACAACTCTTTTATTAATTTAGTGGGTACAGGATCTAATAGGTATGTTGTTGGTTTAGATGCAGTGATATGTTTATTTAGCTCTTCCTGTCCTATAATTGTTAAGCACTGCAGTTTATCTTTTGGTGCTATGAATGAAGCTAAAGTATTATACGCGGTAGAATCTACATTTGTTAGTGTATTTCTGATGTTATCTATTTTATCAGTGAAGAAAAGGGGGGGGGGGGGGGTTTTGAGGAAATTCATAAAGTCATTACTATTAAACTGTGAGGGAATATTTAGATCGGTTGGCATCTGGTTATTTGTTAATCTAGATAAACTGTGCTACATAAAAACCTAGGATTGTTTTGGTTAATTTCTATGAGTTTGTGGATATGCTCTGCCCTAGCAGTTTTTAGAGCCTGTCTATAGCTGAACATACTGTTTTTTCCACGCAATTCTAAAAACTTCAAAGTTAGTTTTCTCCATTTGCGCTCAAGACTACGAGTTTCTTTCTTGAGAGTTTTTTATAGGGATTACTGTTGTTACTATGGCGCAGGGCGTTTTTCCATAAACCTTTTTCAATTTGATGGGTTTTCTAGGCAACAGCTTCTAATGTATTAGAGAAGATCGTGCCAATGTTGCTAGTTATTTCTTCTAGTTCATGTGTACTTACTGGTACACAGAGCAGTTGAGATAAATAAAAGTTATTTGTGAATCTGTCTTTGGTAGCTAGAACAATAGTTCTGCCCGGACGATAAAGCTGAGCCATATAGTTAATATCAGTAATAAGCAGCATGCACGATACAAGGAAATGGTCAGTAACATCATCACTTTGAGGTAAGATATCTATATCAGTAAGATCAATTCATGCGATATAATTAAATCTAGCGCATGATTAAAACGATGAGTGGGCCCTGTGACGTTTTGCTTGACTCCAAAAGAGTTTATTAGGTCATTAAACGCAAGTCCTAATGCATAATTTGTATTATCAACGTGAATATTAAAATCTCCGACAATTAGCGCTTTATAAACAGTAACCAATAGGTCTGAGAGGAAATCTGCTAATTATTTTAGGAAATCTGTATACGGCCCTGGTGGTCTATAAACAGTAGCCAGAGCAAGAGATACGATAGATTTCTTTAGCATATCTGACAGTGTAACATTAAGCAAAAGTATTTAGAATGAGTTAAACCTGCATCCTGTCTTCTGAGAAATATTGAGAATATCACTATATATTGTTGCAAAACCGCCGCCACGACCAGTCTGACGGGGCTCATGCTTCTAACAGTAGCTTGGTGGAGTAGACTCATATAGACCAATATAATCATTAGGTTTTAGCCAAGTTTCAGTCACGCAAGTACACACAATGATTACGGATCATTTTTCATTACAATTAAATGATTTGGGTGAGAGTGATTAATGTTTAGGAGCCCAAACTTTAAAAAGGTTTTTGTTCATTTATTTTAAATTGTTATGGTTTAATCACGATCAGATTTTTTCTAGCTCCTGCATTAAATTTATATTTTGACCTCAATATTCAGGGAACAGACACAGTCTTTACAGATTGTACAACGCAAGTACTTCTATCATTTAAGCGGATAGAACAAAAGTCATCATAGCAGTTATTTGAGAATTGGCTTACTAGTCATATGGAGCGCAGCGTCCTGGAGATGTTGTCCGACATGAGATCCGCTCCCCACTATGCTGGGCGTGCAGCATCAGAATTGCGGAAAAAGACTAGTTGACGCCGCCCACGAAAAGATTCCAGTTATTAAAATAGAGCAGTTTGTTCTGTTACACCATTGACACATACTACCATTCATTTAAAGCAAAAGCTCTATGACTTTCTTCTGTCCTCGTCGGATATCGTGGGAAGTGGTCCGACACGATGTCATCTCGCGGGCGATGCTTGTGCGCCGGCACGTCTCGATAAGGCTCCTGAACGTCCCTCTTCAGGTCTCGTTCTGCCGCAGCTTAGTGTCGTAGCACCCGCGTGAATCGCACGACGCTCGGGGCTCCTAGTCCACCCTCAGCGCGGTTTGGTATCTGTGCAGATCAAACATCGAAGAATAACGTTAGCATTAACCAGGGAAATAGTGAGTGTGCATTTTACCTTCAGCTAACGTAGCACGGAAGTGCCGGACGATGGAGTCTTCGATGATCACAGCGTCGCGTTCCGTCCCGCGGAGGGGAGCGAAGCGGTTCGGGTGGAGATCTCGAAGACCGGAGGAGACAGAGGGGGAGAGGTCGTCGCCCGGGACATGGCTTGCGTCTTCCGTGGCGGGTGCACCCAGGGTCCGTGTTGTCCCGGCGCCGGAGTGAAGGACATCTTGGAAGATCGCGTCCTGGGTGCACCGGGCTTGTGCAGAGAAACACACGGAGTAGAGATGGTGTGAGAGTTAGCAGCGCACTGTATACTTACCTCGGACTTGTGAGAGTCAGCCTGGGATGTTTCCAGCGCGGCTCTCCGCGCTCTCAGCTGGGTTTGCTTTGCCACCAGGTCCCGGATCTGTTTCTCCACGGCCTCCAGCTCGAGCTGCATTCAGTGTCCTCACCTGCAATCAAAGGTAGACACACATCCGCCATTAAAGCAAGTAACAGTGAGTAAACAATGGTAATGTGTGTGAATAGAGTATTAGTGTAAGCGAGATTCGCGGCAACCTACGTGGGATGCTAGCTTGGTTTGCTATTGCTAATAGGGGCTGGGTTTGGGGGCTTTTTCGGCAGTCAAAAAATAGAAGAAACAATCTGTGCCTAACAAGGCGACTGATTGTTTTTGTGCTTAGTAATTACGATAGGGAAGATATTCACAAGTTATAGAAACTGAAAAAAGGTGTGTATTAAAATGATTTAACCGATAAAAATGGCGACTGGACAAAGAATTTAACTTGACGAAGCTCAAAACTCAAAAACCACACCGGCAGCACAAAACAGGAAGTGACGTTCTCGTTGACGAGGTCTTCACAGGTTATCTGTTCTAGGGGTCATCTGTGGTCATGGTCATACGCTGCACATTTAGGGCTGTTGTGGTGCTCTGAAGGGGCTCATCCACCATTGGTCTGGATACGACTGGGTCTGGGGGCTACGCGTGAACACATCTGAACTGGAATGACCTGGATCGTGGTGTGCTACGTTGACCGAGGCCAGTGCAGTGTTGACAGAACTGGATTAATGGTCATACGTCCTGGTTCTAGTAACAACTCTAGCTGCTGCATTTTGGACCAACTGGAGTTTGTTTATTAAGCCTCAACAGCATTACACAACAATCATCTAACCTATAACTAGATGGAAAAATGCTAGAAACATGGTTTTCAAAGGAAAGGTTGCTATCAAATAGGACACCTAGGTTGTTAACTGATGACGAAGACCTGGCAAAGCAGCCATCAAGTGTTAGAAACTGTTCTAGGTTATTACATGCGGAGGTTTTTGGTCCAATAATTAACACCACTGTTTTTTCAGAATTTAGCAGTAAGAATTATATCGACTATGCATTCCGTTAGTTTACGGGACTACACGCTGGGGACCCCACCACGCAACTGTGACAGCACCATCTCTCTGCTGAATGAGCTGAACGTCTTCTTTGCTCGCTTTTGAGGCACAAAACAGCACCACTGCATAGAAGACTCCACCTCCTCCCGGCGACTAGGTGAGGAGATCCCTCAGCAGGATCAAAGCACGCAAAGCTCCGGGTCCTGACAACATTCCTGGGTGTGTACTGAGAGACTGTGCAGTGGAACTCACCGACTCACAGACATTTTCAACATCTTGCTAAGTCAGGCTGTTGTCCCCACATGCTTCAAAGCTACCACCATCATTCCAGTCCCAAAGAAGTCGTCTCCATCCTGCTTCAATGACTACCGTCCAATTGCACTTACCCCCATCCTCACGAAGTGCTTTGAACGGCTAGTCATGCACCACATCAAGTCTGCCCTCTCCCCCTCCTTGGACCCCTTCCAGTTTGCATATCGGACCAAACGCTCGACCGATGACGCCATCACCACTACCCTCCACTCAGCACTCACACAACTGGACAAAAAAGACTCATACGTCAGAACGCTGTTCATAGATTTCAGTTCGGCATTCAACACAATCATCCCTCAACAGCTCATTCACAAACTGGTCCAGCTGGGGCTCAACACTTCGCTGTGCAACTGGCTGTTGGACTTTCTGACTGGAAGACCTCAGGCAGTACGGGTCGGCAGCAACACATCCAGCACCATCACACTGAACACTGGGGCCACCAAAGGATGTGTGCTGAGCCCCCTCCTCATCTCTCTGCTGACCCACGACTGCACACCGTCACACAACTCCAACCTCCTTATCAAGTTTGCGGATGACACGACTGTAGTGGGTCTCATTAGCAACAGAGATGAGACAAACTACAGGAATGAGGTGAGCCGCCTGGCCGGGTGGTGCACTGACAACAATCTCTCTCTGAATGTGGAGAAGACGAAGGAGATTGTTGTTGACTTCAAGAGAGTGCGCACTCAGCATGCTCCTCAGTCCGTCAATGGTGTGACTGTGGAGAGAGAGAGCAGCACCAAGTTCCTGGGTGTGCAAATCACAGAGGATCTCTCCTGGACTGAAAACACCGCAGCACTGGCCAAGAAAGCCCAGCAGCGTCTCTACTTCCTCCGCAAACTGAGAAGAACCAGAGCCCCGACCCCCCATCATGTGCACCTTCTACAGAAGCACCATCGAGAGCATCCTGACCAACTGCATCACTGTGTGGTATGGCGCCTACAACGCGTCCTGCCGCAAGACACTTCAAAGCATAGTGAGAGCAGCTGAGAAGATCATTAGTGCCTCTCTCCCCTCCCTTCAGGACAACTACAACACCCGTCTCACCCGCAAAGACCTCTGCATTGCAGGTGATCCCACCCAACACACAGCTTCTTTAGTCTGCTACTATCAGGGTGGAGACTGCGGAGTCTCCAGGCCAGGAACAGCATACTGAAGGACAGCTTCATCCATCAGACTGTCAGGAAGCTGAACTCCCTCCCGAACTTGCCCCCCCTCCCCTCTTTTGCCCAACGCACCACTGAACTCAGACCTTCTGACGGACTCTCCCACTCCCCCCTAACAAATACACACACACACACACTGTCACTTTAAATCAGACTGAATAAGCTCTTTTGCACTACAAAAAATTTTTTTGCACTACAATCATTATATCTGCACCTTGGTGTTTACTTTACTGGTTTGCACTCTATCTGCCATATGCCTGTGCTTTATATATATATATATATTTACATTTTACCTTATTTGTATATTTGTATAGCTGTATTTTGTATTTTGTATTTATTCTGTATTTATGTTCTACTGTAGTGTCATCTGTATGCACCAAGGGTCTGAGAGATTTCAATTCTCTGTGTGTATGTGCTATACATGTGGAAGAATTGACAATAAAGAAGACTTGACAGTTTGTGAAATGGTATGTTTCGTCGGCCGGAGAAATGTATGATTGAGACGTCTATCTCTTTAGCATAACAGTGAAGCTTTAACAACAAGTTTCTGCTGATATAAGCGATTTGAGATTGCACTGATTTTGCGAATTTTAAAGGATGGTACAAACAGATCACTAACACCACTAGACAAAACACTTCTCAATTCCACCAAGGCAGGGAAAAAGTAATTCTAGCAGCAACATAGGTGGGATTCTTCTTTATGTAAAGAATTCATTGACATTTCTAGTGATTTTATATTTTATTTTATTTTTTTAAAGACTGCACCAAGATGCGTTATATATTTTTCACCTACACCTTGCTTTGTGACTGGCTGTTTCTTATAACCAATATTTTCCAATTTTCCATTCTCAATGTTACAGTGACTAGGAATATGTTACGTCAGTTGTGTCATAAGTTTGTTGCCCTCCTTTTCTCTCTCGCTCTCTTGCTCTCTCTCTCTTTCTCTGCTTCATCCCTGCATTTGGTCCACCTGTTCACAATTGCAATCGGCGCAATTGCACCTGTTCCTCTTTGTTCTCATCTCCTATGCTATTTAATGTTGCCATGTTTCTGGCCTCTTTGCCAGTTTATTGTTGGACGTTTAATGTTCATGGTATCATTTCTGATTTACTGTTCAAGAAATCTATCTCTCAAGTCAAGTTAAGTCTAGTCTGTCTTGTCGAGTGTATCTCACCTGTTTCCTGTCCAGTACCCTGCTGCCAGCGTTTGTGTGTCATTCTGAATGCTGTCTGTGGAGCTGTGTCTCGGGTTGGGGCTGCTCGCTCGCCATTACCAACCTGCTGCAAATTCAAGTTCGTCTGTGACTGGTGACTATCCTGTGTTTCCAAGCCGTACCCCCTAAGTTACTCCAGTTCTGCGTCCTGCATCTTCCCTTTCAGTCTATTAGGACGGCAGACTGCCTAAGTTGTTTTTTGAAACTGAATAAACCCTGTTAACTGCACCTTTGCGTTTGGGTCCTCTCTCCACACTCTGACAAGTTGTCACATATTTGGAAGTACTAAGCTTTGCTAGCCCACTCATCCTCACAACCATGAGTCTGGAGCACTAAGTGGCCATCTGTGTGCCTCTGCAACACTCTCAAATCTCCACTGTGTCCAGATCGATCCACTGCATTCTCATCATCCATGTTCTCTGCTCCTTGGAGCCCATTATGATCTTTTTCATCTTTGTTGTGTCAGTTCCACTCTATGCCTATAAGAAAAAGGCTCAATGCCAAGTTCAATTGCTTATTGTCCACACATGGCAGGATCAGCTGAGATCAGTTTTTACTCTTCTTTTACAATTCTTTGCGATGATATTTTGCACTATTTTGTTTTATGCCAAAATCATATACTATGTTGCAAAAATAGCAAGCTCTAATAATAGTAAATCAGCTGTAAAAGGCTTAAAAACTGTGATTCTACATGGATTCCAGTTGTTGCCTCCACTCATTCAGCTTTGGTGTCTAGTTGAGCAGGCCTTGTTAAATGTTGATATTTACATATACACATATCAGGTAGCCTATTTTGATTATATTGTGTTTATGCTGGTCCTGCGGTGCTTCTGTCCACTTGAATATGGATTGCGGGATGAAAGATGTTTCACTGCTTTGAAGTATTGTGCATTTTGTGCACAAGATTTGTTGATGCAGATTTCTATTAAGAAATTATTTTAAGAATAAAAAAAAAATCTTTATTTTGTGTTTGAATTTTAAATAACAAACATAAATAAATAATTAAACAATCACAAACAACCAGGAACATTATAGCAGCATCATAATCAAAGCGATTATTGGAGAACAAGCATATTTGGCTACACTTACACTTACTAATACATTTAAGTACTGAGTAATATGAATTAACTACCTACACTTACTATATTGTTAGGGTTAGGATTAGGGTTTGGCTTAGGGTTACTTGCATTTAATTATGCATAATTAATTTGTATTATAAAAGTAAGTACATGTAACATGTGTAACAAGGACACCTTAAAATAAAGTGTTTGCGCATATTTACACATAGTAAATAGTAGAGTAGCAAAAGCTGTATAAAGCATAATGTGTGTGGCATGTCAATTTGTGGCATATTAAAAATGGAACTAGAACATAAACTGGATTTGTAACCTTTTTTTGTAAATTTCAGTTATCACAGTTTGACAACTAGATGCATTTATTTTCCATATTAAACACAGGCCTAGTATTTAAATCAGCATACAGTCTTTTTATATGAATGCAAGAAAGCACAGCTAAATGGCTCCATCTTATGACTGAAAACGGTTAGACATGTTACACTGTAGTTAAATCGTTTCTGTAATAGTCTATAAAAAAGTTAACATAGACTACAGATTATTAATGATATGGTATATAAATAGGCTATATAATAAAAACTCTAATTAAAAGAGGCAGAACTGTTAAATTAAATTAAATTGTTATCATCCTAAGTTCTCTGCTTTACTTTGTTTGAACATGATTCTGTCAACAAGTTTAAGTTTTAGCAGAGTGTATAATTGCAGTTTCAATTCTTGTGTTCCTTATAAGTTTATATTTTAGGGCAGATATATTGTGGGAGCTAAATTTCTGAGGTTTGCTTATTCAAAGTACTTCTTTAGACCACAGGCAGTCATTATAGCAGTAGCAATCCTTCACTGCACAATGACTCTCTTATAAAATGTTCCAGCTGTTGCATAACTTTGGAGTAATGGAATACAGTGGCAAGAAAGCAGCAGGAATACTATTGGTTGTTCATTGGACTTCACATTCAGTTTTTGAGGAAGATCTTTATACAGGGTTGGTAATTCACACAGTATAACTTTGGCACCTCAATGTGGAAGTTAGACCATCAAAAGCTTGAACATGAAAAGTCTTATGGGACATGAACAAATGACATGGGTAAGTAGCAAAGATCACAGACCAGACCTAAACCCAGGGAGAATTACAATGACTCTGTTTCCATCACCAGGATATATCTAACTCCACATGTTTGTGACTCAATTTTTCTGACAATCAGTTAAAAACGAGTTTCTGTTTCATTTCAGTAAGATTAATCGGTAACACTTTACTTGAAGGGGTGTGCATAAGACTGACATGACACCTTCATAATCATGACATGACACATGCCATGAATATGAAGGAGGTTTTATGCATGTTTATGACACTGTCATTAAGTGTCATTCGCTCAGTTATGGCATTTTTAATGCAAATTTGACATTATTTGACCTAACCCTAACCTAACCCTACCCGTACCCTTACCCCTAACCATAGCCCATAACAAAGACATCTCAAACAATGTCATCTTTGCATTAAAAAATTACATAACTGAGCGAATGACACTAAATGACAGTTGTCATAAACATTCATAAAAACCCTTCATATTCATGACATGTGTCATGTCTTGATTATGTAGGTGTCATGTCATGATTATGAAGGTGTCATGTCAGTCTTATGCACACCCCTTCAAGTAAAGTGTAACCGATTAATCATTTAAAAGTTCTTTATAAACATTTCTTTGTGATGCCATGATATTTATTTGTCTATAATAATACGCTTTTTAAAGTTTCTACAACCTTTGCCCTCATCAGCCCACCAATCCCCCCCCCCCATTTTGTATTTCTGTCGGTAATGATATGCTCTCGGTCTTTTAAAAGTGATAATAACAAAATATCCACGTTCTTAGAATTAGAATGTCTAATCAAATTATTGTACCCAAATATTTCTAATATAAATAACACAAAATTCGCTGTTGTTAACACACTTTGTAGAAGAAAAAAAATGCCTTCGCAAAAAAGAAGACAGAGACAGAGAGAACTGCTAAAGGCAGAATACAATGTTCCAGCAAGCCAGCAGGTAAATCATCATATAGAATATTTCGCAGTTTGTCACACTTTAATTCTTCTAATTAAATATATTTCCCATTGTAATCACTTGTCTTGATACTAGTAATCTATAACTCATCATATTTTATTAAAACCATATTAACAGTAGGCCTATAAAATAGTTAAAAAATAATATAAATGTTCTAAATGAGTTGTTTATTAGTAGCCTATATAATATAGATTTATGCTGTAAAATATTAAATTAAATGTCTAATACTTATAGGGGAGAGTGGGATAAGATTAGCCATTTTTTACTTACGGTCCTCAAGATAAGTTAAAATGATGCAGAAGTACAATGAAATTATCTATCCTATATCATATCCTAATGAAAGTATTCCTATCATTTTAAATGATCATTATGTATCTATGACAAAGGGTTCTAAAAATATGGCTTCTTATAAAAAAAAAAACGGGTTACCATGGCTCAGTTTGCCCCAGGTTAGGGGTAATATTTAATTGATTGCATTTCTGAAACAATATGTTGAACAGTAAAGTTGTAGCCTTCCTAAAAACAAACTAAACAGAGAGTTTGTTGGCCATTAGGGACTACAGGTGGAAAGACATATCTGATTATAATGCGATGAAAATTATCAGAGAAGGATTTGGTGCACTTGTACACGGTCCCTATCAAATAAACTACAAAATATGTATATACGATAAACTAAACCAGTAATATCACTGTCACGGTTCTGTGTAGAATGAACTCGCACGAAGATGAAGATGAAAGTAAAAGGCTTTAATATTATCCACACAAGGTAATTCACAACAGGAAGGCATAAGAAACATGTACATGTTGACGAGAACAGACAAAGAAACACTACACTGCATCCAACTTATTTGGGGAGGATAATTGAAAAGACACAACTAAACATAATGACCCAATCAAGGGGAGACAGAAACTAGGTCAATGGAACACGAGGGATCAAATAAAAAAACACAATAGTTCATAACTGTGACAATCACATTAAAATTCCATTTTTAACCTAGATTAACTTAACTACAGTGCCTTATGATGGGGTAAGTTAAAATGCTGACTCAATTTACCCCAGAGCATTTGGCCTACTTTGCCCCTTAGCTGCCATATGGAAAAAATAGCTACTGTTGCTTACCAGTTCAGGCTAATATTTAGCTAAATGATTTGCATGGTTTTATATGTTGCTAAATCCCCTATATGTATCATAAATATTTTTAGACCTGGATCAATTTGCTTTGATGTAACAACCATATGTTATGCTAAAATTTTACTTTGACAATCCAAAAACAGTTTTTAAAGTAAATGGGTGCCTTCCATTCCCCCCATATGTTTCTCCTTTTCACAGTCTGGCAGAAATGATGGGTGGTTCCAAAATACATGGTCACATGATAGTAAAAGTGTACAGTTGCCAAGAAACAGGTGGTGGGTCAACTTACCCCACTCTCCCCTACTTCCATTGAAGATGAGGCAGAAGCAGGCTCAGAGAGTGAGGGAGAGCCCATTCTTATCAAAACATATACAATAAAGTCTGAAATTATTACAGAGTGTGCTGTCTTCTCTTTTAATTGTATATTTGTAACAACTGGATCATTTGTATTAACAAGCACCCACCCCCCTAGTGCCCCTTTTTTGGTTTGGGCCCCTGCCCCTCAAAATGTCTGTGCACGGCCCTGTTCTACACTCTTAAAAATAAAGGTGCTTCGCGATGCCATAGAAGAACCTTTTTGTCTAAATGGTTCCATAAAGAACCTTTAACATCTGAAGAACCCTTATGTTTCACAAAAGCTTCTTTGTGGTGAAAGAAGGTTCTTCAGATTATAAAAAGGGTAAGAAAGAGATGGTTCTTTAAAGACCCTTTGACTGAATGGTTCTTTGTGGAACCAAAAATGGTTCTTCTATGGCATCGCTTGAAGAACCTTTTGAAGCACCTTTATTTTTAAGAGTGTACAATATATTTGGAAAACAGGATAGTGTAGAAGCAATGAGATCAATGAACTTTCGGTTTTTCTTTAATCCTATTTTTATTCTGTATTATTATACTTGTGGTATTACTCAAACCATTACCCCCCCTCTCTCTAGTTCTTTCATATCCTGCATGAGAACTTGCGCATGAAGAGGAAAGAAAAGCTGTGGAATAACTCATTCCATTCAATTCATTAATATGTAAGACCTCTTAAAAATCTTCCTTATAATATGTCTTCATACTTTAGTCTCTTTATATTTTTATATGTAGTTAATATATCTGACAAATCGTTCGCAGAAAGGCAACTCATGGATTAATTAAGAATTTACTTAGAACACAAAATACAAAGACTTGACAATATTAAAAGGTAAGAGAACGTAATTTTATCATTTATATAAATGTATTAAAGTGTTGACCAATTAATTAAGCAATATAAATTGGCACACCATGATGGTCACGTTTAATTGTTACGCTGTGAGAAATATATGTGAATTAAATGTTCATTTTAATATACGACAGTATACAACAGTAGGCCTATACATAAAATATACAACAGTATATTTTAATAACCATGCCAAACTTCGCTCAACAAAACGAGTGACTCCTCACAAAAAATTTCATGGTAACAGTAAACACGTCACAATTGCTCAAATTATTGTTACAGTGAAACATAAAATAATATGCTTTCAAATCAGTTTCTTGCTGAATCAAATAAAGAAATACATCACTGCATAATTTCTGCGTTATACATGTCATATACTGTTCAGATTTTGGCTTTTTTCCCTATTTTTTTATTTATAAACATAAAAATTAAAACGACAAAATTGTAAAAGGCATTTCTGTATCATGTCACTTTGTTAACTTGACAGCTATGCCAACACTGAAGGTGACAGCAGACAGATGTTGTTGTTATTTTGTTGTTATTGTAAAACTTTTTTAATAAATAAAAAAATACAGCCAAATATTAAGTCTTTTATCTTTTTTAGGTTCTTCTCAAGAGTCACATCATTGCACAGTGGGCCATATACAATATACAATGAGCCATCAGCTACCATAGCTAATCCAATTGTTGCATTCAAAAATATTAACGGTAGTTTGCTGACCTTCACACGCACATATGCATTTAAGAAAAGCCATGATCCACAGCTTCATAAATGTAACTGTAGCGTCATATGTTTTTTCATTGAACTTTTGGCTTTGCTGGTCTCACTTAATGCTGTGGAGTCGGAACACCATCGATTGGTCCCAACCCCATTAACTGTGTTCTTCTTTACGCTTTAGCCCTTAGGGAGGGCTACAGGAGGATGGAAGGCAGCTTACCCAAGCTGGATGACCTTCAGGGTGCAGCACAGGGGCTGATGAGACTTTAGGATGTGTATCACCTACGTGTGGAGGGGCTTGTGGCGTGAGGGTCCACACCTCAGCTTCATTGCCCACTGCAGGATGATGGTACGACAGTGCTACTTGTACACTTTACAAACCCTCTCTGTGTCCGTGATACACATCTGGCGGTTGTACTGTCTCCCTCCTTTTTGTGCCTCCTGAGAAGTGTGCGGACAGCCGCGCTGTCTAAGATTATGTCCATACTTCTCCGCGACAAAGCTAGCTTATTTGTCACAAGCTTAACACTAAGAGGGGTCAAGAAACATTACTGCCCATGCTCTCAGAGTTTGGAATGTGCTATGAATCACTGGGAAAACCTCTGGAAAAATGTATTCAGAATGTGTTTCCGCTTGAGCATAATATTACTTATTGATGTACATTACCTACTGTTCAGTTTTGTTTAGTAATAGTGCCTCTTTTTTGGTGAATAACATACCAAATAATTTATACTTTTATTCTTTCATGCATAAAGAAAAGTCCTGTTTTGTTGCCTTCTTGTAATAAGCACCATCTGTTTTCTTCACCACAATCTGAACAACTACCAAGTAAATTATGCTGTGTTGCCAATGGTTGGAAACTTCTTTTAACATTCATAAAGTAATACACTGAATAACCAGTGACTAAATGGTTTTTGACTGAACTGTTTACGAAGGATTCTGAGTCCAAGAGTCAGATATGTGGGATGTCAATTTCTTTTTCGCTTTTTTCCATTTCCATGTCATATTTGTGTTATGCTACATCTGTGAGAGCTTTATGCTTGTAGGTGGCTTATGATTTGGAAGATTACTACCATTCTGTGCAGTGGTTTGAGGAGCAGTTCGTCTCTTTCGAGGAACAGAATGGAGTCCAGAAAATGAAGGCACACTTGAAGATGCCCTTGACCATTTAGCTTTCTCTCATTTTAAGGTATGGTACCTCTTATAAAATAAATATGTTCACACCAGGTATTAAGATCCATCTTGGGTGATCCGATCCAGTGTAAGCAGGGTCCTAAACAGTTTGTCAAATCACGTTTGGAGGTATTCAGAAATGTACCATACTGATGTGTCCATAACAATGAAAAACTGCCTATTGGATGGTGACAGGATTATGTTAGTAAACTAATACTAAAAAACCATAAAGTTAATTACAATAAATTAAATGATTTACTGACAAAATAAATATTAAAACCATTTTAGATCTAGTTTTATAACTTTTTATAACCATTTTAATCTTTACCAAAGCACATTTCTCTTTTTCCATTAGTTCACTTGATGTCTCTAACTATTAACAAGGATAAGATCATATAATAATAATAATAATACTAAATGACAAAAAGACACAACAAAATTACTAAAACTATTTTAAAGAAATTACTTTGACTAAAATGAAAATGAAAATGGAATTTTAAAAAAATCAAACTCAAAATCTGAGCTCACAGGAGATGCATTTTACAAGCAGATGTAAACAGCAATGTGTCTTGGCTGACTACTTGTGATTGGATCACTTAATGGATTTTAATATTAGGTATAAACAGGGCCAAAGATTCTCATTTTTATGGATGCATTTTGCAATCTATTGAAGAATTTACACTTGTTTACTATTTTCAATGTTTTTTAGACTGGAAACATATCTTACGCCCTCAGTCTCTCCCAGGAACTATTGCTTCATGGTAAACCTCTGCAGTCTACTATCAGCCGACAGCAATATGTGAGACAGTGAGAAAAAAAATATTTGGCCAAACAGATCCATTTATTTTTAATGAATAAATAAAGATGAATTTAAATATAATCTATATGTAAAGTTTTCTATCATATTCCATCACAGTGCAATTTCAATCTTGTCTTCTAGATCCTGTGAACAGTAGGGTACATTTCAACGTGGAGAAGTATGAGAAGCTCCTTGATGAAAGTCCGCCTGTTACTAACCAAAGCTTGGATTTGAAAAGGCCCGACTCCACCTATCTGAGAACCAGGAATGTCTATGAGAAGCTGTGTCAAACAAAAGGTTCTCAGGTATCATTCCACACTATGCTCCGCAGCTTGTGATTCAAACAATGTGGTGTTCACTGTTCAACAGAGGCTATATCTTGCTATTCAATACCATATGTTGTTGGAAGTATTATAAGCTACACAAATATTAAATATTAGCACATATGTTAGCAAAAGAAAAGTATTCAGACATTGCCACTCAGAAGTAATTTAAAGGTTCATTGCAATTTCTAAATGGAGTAACTTTCACTAAACTTCCGCTAAATAACTTCATATGATTCCTGTCATAAAAAGAGGAAGTACAAAAAGCAGCAAAAGTCAAAAGTTATGGCAAATGAGTGAGTCATTGAGATTCAACATATTCATTCAAACGACTGATTCATTCAAAAACAAAGCATTTGACTGCGTTAATGACTGAATCACTGAATCATATTCAACCGAATCGTTCAAAAAGCTGATTCATTCAATAAGTAAGCACTGTCCTTTGCTCAGAGATGCAAAACATTGCTGTGATCTTTGTTTGGAACTATATCCGTTAACGAAACTGAGCAAAAACAGGCAATATTGTGTCTAAAAAGTAAGTCACTTATTGCTAACTTTACTGAACTTAATAAAATGATTATTAAATTAGTTATCATGCTGATATCGCCAGAAAAAACGGTACTCTTTGTGTGATATAGATTAAGTTAACTATATTAAATTATTTAAATATAAAAAACATACAGAAAATTTTTTGCCGTCTACAATTTAGAATGCCTGGATTTTTAAGTTTTAATGGACTAATAAATCAACGTGCGTGCACTCTGTGTGTGATTTGGTGATATAGTTGATAATGTCCGATCGCACATCATTACAACAACACTTACCATATTATTGACTCTAAGAGTGAAATGTGTCTTGAGGGGAAAATTAATCATCCGCGGTTGTGCGCGCACTTGTTTGCAAAGAGCATGAGTCTAACTTGCAAGCGCCAGACCACTGATTCGTCAAACCTGCTTTCATGCAATCCGTGTTCTTCTGACTTCTGAGACTATTTTGTAGTAAGTAACGAATATGCTTCAGGGAAATGTATCGGAGTAAAAGTTATACTATTTAATTAGGAAATGTAGTGGAGTAAAGTAAAAGTTGGCTGAAATATAAAAACTCAAGTAAAGTACAGATACTCCCAAAATATACTTAAGTACTGTAACGAAGTATTAGTACACCACTGCATACAACATGAGCCAGCCTTAAACTGAGCTGGAGAAAAATGAAGAGCACATTACGTGAATAAGTCATGCAGTCAGAATCAACTGTGCTCACAGCTCGTCAGTTATTCCACCCAGAGTGGGTTTTTTCTTCTTTTTGTGGGAGCAGACTGAGCATTAAATCATGTGTTTCCATCCCTTTTTTTGCTGAATTAAAACTCCCTGCCAGTAGTTGTTGTTTTTTTCCTTTTGGAATTCTCACCTAACAGAAACGGCTACAGAATATTTCATTCTGATCTTATCTATTTGTCTCTGTTCTGCATCTCTCTTCAAATGTGTACTTTTGTTCTTCACAGTCATTAAAATATGTATTTAAAATATGTCATTAAAATAGTCCTTCAGCTCAGAAGGTCAGTGGTGGCATCAGGAGTAAATCAGGCCACTGCAGAATATCGCATCAGCAAAAGGTACAGGTAATTTTTTTAAGACCCCATGAAATCAAAGTTAAATCAGCACATCTATATACTAATGAACTGCTAAACATTCAAAGGTGACATATCTCAATGGTAAATAATACTAGTAATAATATATTCAATTTCCGATAATATCCCATTTTTTTCCTCTTTTTGTACTTCCTTAGTGTGTAACGTGGCTCTCACATTACAATTTTTGTCAATGATCTTTCAGTGCATGGCTTAAAGAGTCAGCCCATGAAGTTGTGGGCAAAGTAGACAGGCGCATCACTATGGTCACTGGGTTGAATGTGCAGCCTCCTTATGCTGAATATCTCCAAGTTGTAAATTATGGCATTGGAGGACACTATGAACCTCACTTTGACCATGCGACAGTGAGTAACAAGAACTTTATTTTACTTTATGTTTTCCAAAACATTCACACACATTTACAGGAAAACATTTCCAAAAATTCTGAAATACTAATTTGCTTTTCAATGCAGAAATTTCTTATTGATAATTTATATTGTATGTACATTATATGTCTTGATGCAGACCCATTGTGGATAATGGATTTTATTTTATTATTTTATTTTTTAATGGCAGTCTGACTCTAGTCCATTGTACAGACTAAAAACTGGGAATTGAGTGGCTACGTTCATGATATATGTGACCCTGGACAACAAAAGCAATCTTAAGTCACTGGGGTATATTTGTAGCAATAGCCAAACAATACATTGTATGAGTCAAAATTATAGATTTTTCCTTTAAGCCAAAAACCATTAGGATATTAAGTAAAGATCATGTTCCTTGAATATATTTTGTACATTTCCTACCGTAAATATATCAAAACTTAATTTTTGATTAATAATATGCATTGCTAAGGACTTCATTTAGACTACTTTAAAGGCGATTTTCTCAGTATTTAGATTTTTTTTGCACCCTCAGTTTACAGATATTCAAATAGTTGTATCTCGACTAAATATTGTCCTATCCTAACAAACCATACATCAATGGAAAGCTTATTTATTCAAATCTTGATCTTGATTGCTTACTTTCTTAATTAAAAGACAATATCTTGTCAATATAGTTTGGATTGAGAAAGTAAGTATGTGAGTTTTAGAAGCAGTCAGCAACTTAACTTGATTTTTTCCTCTTTAGCTGAGCTCTGTGGAAGCAGGAGGATTCACAGCCTTTATTTATGCTAACTTCAGTGTTCCTGTAGTGGAGGTATACAATTCCATACATCATTCTCACAGTCAGAATCACTCAAGACAGAACACAACCAGACTTTACTCTGCACAGCACAGCTTTCAGAATGCCCTGTAATGCTGAGTGATAACAGATTGTTTTCTATTGAGGTCAGACATTTCATTGGATATCCTGTTACAACAAAAGCTTTAGGGTTGGGAGTCAGTGTAGTTTCAATAAATGAACTGTTGGAGGACCCTGACAGATTTTTGAACATTCACCTCCAGGCAATCAGGTTTTCACCACCCACTAAGGGGATTGTATCCCAGCACAACCTCTTGCAGGGGATAAAAGGGAATGTGCATTAATAGAAGTTCAGGATTCAGATTTTTGGCTATTACATACACAGTCAAATAAGCTTTTAGACTACATAAACATAATAAACTACATTGGAATGTTTCTTTATTCTTTACTTATGTTATAGGATTTACAATATCAACTGATGGGTTGAAATAAGTTTATTTGTCATTTTCTTATTTTACTTGTTTGCTTTCCAGAATAGTGCTCTCTTCTGGTGGAATCTTCATAGAAATGGTCAAGGAAATGTTGACACTTTTCATGCTGACTGCCCTGTCATTGTTGGCGATAAATGGGGTATGATTATTCTATCACATGATATCTTGTGTTATCCAAAGCCATTTACATTGCATTCAAGGTATACATTAGATAAGTTGATTTTATATAAATTCCCTGGAAAACAAACAGATGATTTTGGTGTTGACACTGCCATACTCTCCTAATTGTGCTACAGGAATGCTCAAACAAATTTAAAAAGCAAAGGAAAAATGTGAACCTTCAATGAATTGGGAATGGATAATGGAGCTTTTATAGGACACAATTAAAGGACAAGGACAATTAAAGTTCTGCTATTATTTACTCATTTACTCTCCTGTTAAGCCTAAAAAACATTAAAGATGTTACAGATCCTTGAATATGACTTATCCCAAGACTTTTGAAGCCTTATGATTTCTGTAAAAAAAATACCAATATTAGACATTAGTCACTGTCTTTTCTTTTCTAGTTGCCAATAAGTGGGTTCATGAGTATGGGCAGGAGTTCCAACGTCGTTGTAGCCTTAATCCTGAGGAATGAAGAAAGCAATAGACCATTTAAAATACAAGAGTCAACCCTCCTAAAGCAGCAACATTGGCAAGCGATGGAATGAAAGGCTGAAAATGAAGGGGGGAGAGATGTCTGCCTTAATGGGTGATTTGAAACCACAGCCTTAAGGAGAGGGACACATGGATAATTATCATTGCTGTCTGAAGGGCACAGGGAAATAAAGAGATTGACACAGTGTTTGTTTGTTGGTTAAAGAGTGGTTTTGCATGCAGCCCTAAGGGCAAGCTGACCTCTTCATTCTGACCTCTGTTTTTGACAGCAAAAACAATAAAATAATATATATATATATATATAGTATATATATATATATTTAATTATATATTACATTTATTCCATTTAGCAGATGCTTTTATGCAAAGCGACTTACAAATGATGACAATGGAAGCAATCAAAACCAACAAAAGAGCAATGATATACAAGTGCTATAACAAGTCTCAGTTAGCTTAGTGCAGTACACGTAGCAAGGTTTTTTTTATAAATAATATAATAAAAAAAGAAAACAGATAGAATAGACAGCCTAGTGTTAGAGGTCTTTTAGCTTTTGTTAATTGTATAATAAACGAAAAGAAAACAGATAGAATACAACATATTAGATCACGTGTATTTGTTTTTGGTGTTTTTTAAAGAAAACCGCGCAAATGACTGAGTGCAATTCTAAAAGGGACAAGTGTTTTATTTTTATTTTAAAGAATAGAATTATGTTTAATAATAACACTTTCTGTCTCACTGTCCGCAAAACACCTGTGAAAACAAATGGAATAAGTTGCACGTGTCAGTGGCCCCCGTTCGGCCCCCGGAGGTCCGAGGGGCCTCAAATTTCACGAGAAGTTGCGTCACTCGGCCCCCAACGACGTACCGAGAGGGCTAGGCCAACTCTCTGTCTCTCATAGGCCTCTGTTGGGAAAGGGCCTGTGCAGCAGCTACTTTCTCAGTGCCCGATTGGCTCGGCAAGCGTCTAGGGCCACGAAACTCCGGGACCCGATTGGGGGGGCCCTGACGGTCCCCCATGATTAATCTTGGGGCCCTGCGACCTTCGTGACCCCTGCGTTTCTGAAGTGCCACCCGCAACTTATTCAGTGGAAACTCTACAGGTGGTTTGCGGTCAAGGGGATCTTTTTTCGGCCGATCGAGGGAGATACGAAGACGGAACTCCGGGCACTGTCCCGGGGGACCGTGACGTGACGTACATGTCAATTTTGGGTCGATCGGACCTTTCTGTCTCACTGTCCGCAAAACACCTGTGAAAACAAATGGAATAAGTTGCACGTGTCAGTGGCCCCCGTTCGGCCCCCGGAGGTCCGAGGGGCCTCGAGTTTCACGAGAAGTTGCGTCACTCGGCCCCCGACGACATACCGAGAGGGCTAGGTCGGGAGATGCCCAGAAATATTTTTCTTTGCTCTCCGTACAACTCTCTGTCTCTCATAGGCCTCTGTTGGGAAAGGGCCTGTGCAGCAGCTACTTTCTCAGTGCCCGATTGGCTCAGGAAGCGTCTAGGGCCACGAAACTCCGGGACCCGATTGGGGGGGCCCTGACGGTCCCCCGTGATGAATCTTGGGGCCCTGCGACCTTCGTGACCCCTGCGTTTCTGACGTGCCACCCGCAACTTATTCAATGGAAACTCTACAGGTGGATCGCGGTCAAAGGGTCTTTTTTCGGCTGATCGAGGGAGATACGGACACGGAACTCTGGACGCTGTCCCGGGGGACCATGACGTGACGTAAATGTCAATTTCGGGTCGATCGGACCTTTCTGTCTCACTGTCCGGAAAACACCTGTGAAAACAAATGGAATAAGTTGCAAGCGTCAACGGCTCCCGTTCGGCCCCCGGGGGTCCTAGTGGCCCCAAACTTCACGTGCTGGTAGCCTAGGGGCCCCCGAACACCATATCGAGCGGACAAGCGTCTACCCCGAAGGCAAAGTAGCCTGTGCACATTAGGAAAAAATGTCTCACACAGGCTCCATCCTCACATTAGGCCAAAAACCCTTTTGATTGAACTCAAGTGCCCAGAGGTCAAAAGATATCTGAACTGCGGAAACACATGCTTAGGAGTGATCAATATTTCCGAAGCTCTGTCCCCCACTTCGGGGGCCCCTAGGCTACCACCGTACCAAATTTCGAAGTCCTGTGACCTTTTGACCTCTGTATACACAACATCCCACTTGCAACTTATTCAATGGGAACTTCACAGGTGGTTCGTGGTCAAGGGGGTCTTTTTTTGGCCGATCGAGGGAGATACGGACACGGAACTCCGGGTGCTGTCCCGGGGGACCGTGACGTGACGTATATGTCAATTTCGGGTCGATCGGACCTTTCTGTCTCACTGGCCGCAAAACACCTGTGAAAACAAATGGAATAAGTTGCCAGTGTCAACGGCTCCCGTTCGGCCCCCGGGGTTCCAAGTGGCCCCAAACTTCACGTGCTGGTAGCCTAGGGGCCCCCGAACACCATATCGAGCGGACAAGCGTCTACCCCGAACGCAAAGTAGTCTGTGCACATTAGGAAAAAATGTCTCACACAGGCCCCATCCTCACATTAGGCCTAAAACCATTTTGATTGAACTCAAGTGCCCAGAGGTCAAAAGATATCTGAACTGCGGAAACACATGCTTAGAAGTGATCAATATTTCCGAAGCTCTGTCCCCCACGTCGGGGGCCCCCAGGCTACCACCGTACCGAATTTCGAGTTCCTGTGACCTTTTGACCCCTGTATACCCAACATCCCACTTGCAACTTAATCAATGGGAACTTCACAGGTGGTTCGCGGTCAAAGTTTTTTTTTTCAGCCGTTTGGGCAGGCTCGGACACGGAACTCCGGACACTGTCCCGGGCGGTCATTTAGGTGGTTGGCGGTCAAAATAGGCTTCCCGCGGTCATTTAGGTGGTTAGTGGTCAAAATAGGCACTCCGCGGTCATTTAGGTGGTTGGCGGTCAAAATAGGCTTTCCGCGGTCATTTAGGTGGTTGGCGGTCAAAATAGGCTTCCCGCGGTCATTTAGGTGGTTGGCGGTAAAAATAGGCTTCCCGCGGTCATTTAGGTGGTTGGCGGTCAAATACGCGTTCATTTAGGTGGTTGGCGATCAAAATAGGCTTCCCGCGGTCATTTAGGTGGTTAGTGGTCAAAATAGGCACTCCGCGGCACTGAGGAAGACTATGATGTTTAGGTGGTTAGGGGTCAAAATAGGCGCTCCGTGGCACTGAGGAAGACTATGATGGCGCTCCGTGGCACTGAGGAAGACTATGATGAAGTTTAGGTGGTTAGGGGTCAAAATAGGCGCTCCGTGGCACTGAGGAAGACTATGATGAAGTTTATGTGGTTAGGGGTCAAAATAGGCGCTTAGCGTCCTGGCACTGAGGAATACTTAATGAATGAAGTTTCTGTGGTTAGTGGTCAAAATAGGCGCTCCGTGGCACTGAGGAAGCCTATGATGAAGTTTAGGTGGTTAGGGGTCAAAATAGACGCTCCGTGGCACTGAGGAAGACTATGATGAAGTTTAGGTGGTTAGGGGTCAAAAAAAGGCGCTCCGTGGCACTGAGGAAGACTATGATGAAGTTTAGGTGGTTAGGGGTCAAAATAGGCGCTCCGTGGCACTGAGGAAGACTTGTGTGCGTGACCACGCAGCTCGAGGGCGCCCCCGGAGGCGTCCGTACAGAGCCTAAGGCCTATTTGCGGCATTACCCGCTTTTTTGTAAAACGAACTCACCATTAGAATAAGTGGCTCGTGTCGTCCACAAAGTGCGCACGAGCCCTCGCACCAACTATTCGTCCAATGGCTACACTTTTCAATGGAAAAAATACCACAAACAGCCTGAGTTCCCTTACGCTCGATCAAAAGCTGGCCTTGCCTAGGAGGTGCACGTGATCTCTCAAAAGGCACCGCTGGTATTCGGACCCAGGATCTCCTGTTTACTAAACAGGCACTTTAACCAACTAAGCCACGGCGCCAGCTACTAGTGTGTTTACTGGGAGGGTGAGTCAGAGGATCAAAGCATCCAGAGACGAGGCCAGAGACTGGACAGCTTAAGAGTGTTTGTTGGTTAAGGCTAGCAGGGATACAGCAAAAACTACTGGTTATGCGCACATCAATTTAGAGTAATTTTTCTTAGACTGTACAACATTAATTACTTTCTTGCCATTATTGTACGGGGTAGGTGTAGACGTTAATAAAACACAATTGAACATGTAGAAAAAGCAATTGATTGTGAACTTCCGGATTTTGCTCTATCCCTTCTAGCCACAACCGCCTGCTGCCGTTGCACTCCACGCTACCCCTGTGCCTGGCCAATGCCTCTGTGGGCAGGACGGAAAGGTCCTCGGGCCTCTGCACAATTTAAGTGTGTATCGAAAAGCAGAGGGACCATCAGAGTCAGAAATAGCCCAAGGAGACAATCCACCAGATGAAAGAGGCCAGAGACTCGCGGGCAAGGAACTGGACAGCTTAAGAGTGTTTGTTGGTTAAGGCTAGCAGGGATACAACAAAAACTACTGGTTATGCGCACATCAATTTAGAGTAATTTTTCTTAGACTGTACAACAATAATTACTTTTTTGCCATTATTGTGTAGGCAAAAAGCGAGGTAAGTTAAGCCATGAGTGGGGCAGTTGTACCATTGGAACCCGCCTGCTGCCTTTGCACTCCTTGCTACCCCTGTTCAGAGTCCGGTCTCGAAAAGCCTGTGCTGCTGGACTCGTGCGAGCTCTGAGAAAGGCACAGTCTGGATCGATCGTCTGGAAATCTCCTGTTTACGAAACGGCGCTTAACCAACTACCACGCACCACAAAGCAAGTGGCACAGCTTCCGGGAGTGATTGCGGAACGTCGACGTGCGAGTGTGCCATCCAGACGGTGTAAGTCAATGGTCCGTGGCCGCTGAGGGCCTAGGCCTGGGCAGCTTAAAAGCTATCTTAACACTTTCTGTGCCGTAGTGCCGTCAGCGAGCAGTATAAGGTGCCGGATAACAAAACCCTCATACATTACAGCGACTCTGTGTGGGACGCGAACCCCAACCTTCCTGTAATGGCCTCATCTGGCAATACTAGGAGGTGTCTCCAATGCCGCTAGCCTATGCGCCACAGAGCCTGCTGCGGTGCCTGTAAGCGGCACATGAGAATGTTTCCTCACGGGTATTGTTGGTCCTGATCCTGCTGTGTGGTGAAAGGTCTGCTTACGTGCTCTGTGTCAGCACTGAACGAGACAGTCTCTGTGGGCCCTCTGCTGCGAATTGAAGTGTGGCTCGAAAAGCAGATAGGGACCATCAGGGTCAGAAACAGCCCAAGGATACAAACCACCAGTTGACAGGCACAGCTGGGATCCGAACCCAGGATCTCCTGTTTACAAGACAGGTGCTTTTACCAGCCAAGCCACTGCGCCCATGTGAACTAGTCCATGCCAGGGGAAGGCAAGTTCGGTCCTAGAGAGCCGCAGTCCTGCAGAGTTCAGCTCCAACCGTAATCAAACACACCTGAACAAGCTAATCAATGTCTAAGGGTTACTACGGCGTTTGGGCACGTGGTGAGGCTTTGTTGGTGTTCAGTTGGAGGCTGTGAACTCTACAGACGAAAGGTACGTGACGCGCTCTCGACAGATGGCTTTTGCTCTACCGTGGTCCAGGCAATCATTTTTCGGTGGCAGAGAAGCTTGGGTGGGTGTAGGTGTTGCAATATAAATGTCTGGGCGCTAACAGGCCGTTAAGGCGACTCGATCAAAAGCTGGCCTTGCCTAGGAGGTGCACGTGATCTCTCAAAAGGCACCGCTGGGATTTTAACCCATGACCTCGGCTTGTTTTTGTTTACTAAACCGGGGTCTGGCTCTTTAACCAACTACGCGCGCTTACTAACGCCAGCTACAAGTGTGTTTACTGGGAGGGCGAGTCAGAGGATCAAAGCATCCAGAGAAGAGGCCAGAGACTCGCGGGCAAGGAACTGGACAGCTTAAGAGTGTTTGTTGGTTAAGGCTAGCAGGGAAACAGCAAAAACTACTGGTTATGCGCACATCAATTTAGAGTAATTTTTCTTAGACTGTAAAACAATAATTACTTTTTTGCCATTATTGTACGGGGTAGGTGTAGGCATGAGGGGCGGGCAGTTTGTTAATGGAACCGCCTGCTGCCTTTGCACTCCTTGCTACCCCTGTTCAGAGTCCGATCTCAGAAAAGCATGCTTTGGACGCGTGCGAGCGCTGACAAAGGCACCGCTGGGATTCGAACCCAGAATCTCCTGTTTACGAGACAGGCGCTTTAACCAACTAAGCCACGGCACCAAAAGGCGAGCACAGCTTCCGGGAGGGCGGCTCAGAAGATCGTGCCATCCAGCGGTGAAGCCAATGGTCCGTGGGCCTGGCCCTGGACAGCTTAAAACAGCTTATCTACAACTTTCTGTTGCCGGA
This sequence comes from Sinocyclocheilus anophthalmus, assembly GCA_018155175.1. Classification (NCBI taxonomy): domain Eukaryota; kingdom Metazoa; phylum Chordata; class Actinopteri; order Cypriniformes; family Cyprinidae; genus Sinocyclocheilus; species Sinocyclocheilus anophthalmus. The sequence goes on along the minus strand of JADLZN010005675.1, from coordinate 17,304 downwards.
GTGCAACAGTGTGCAGTATAAGGCTTAACAAAAACCCAAATTACACGACTCTGGTGGGACTCGAACCCACAACCTTTGAATGGCCTCATCTGGCAATCTAGAAGTCCAATGCGCTATCCATTGCGCCACAGACGGGGCAAAAGGGACTGCTATGGTGGTAAAGCAAAAGTAGGGGGAAAGTGGGTTAAAAATAGAAGGGAAAGTGAAAAAATTAAGGGAAAAAAAAGAGGGAAATTACTTGTAGGCTACACTTTTTACCAGTTTTTCACCTTTCCACTTATTTTTACTTAAGAAATGACGGAAAAGTCAACATTTCTACCTGTTTTAAAACCTGTGTACAAAAGACTAATTATTGAAAAATAAAACGTACTTTCACACATCGGTTTATTCGCAAAAACTCATATGCTAATAATAGACCTAATAGTTTAGTCCAATATAATATATACGCAATAAAGGTGAAATATCTAAACAAAAAATTACTAAAAATAACACTATCCTTGCTACTAGGTTTTAAAAAAAGCTTCATCCAACGTTTATATATTACAAAAGGAATATAAAAAGGAATATATAAACAAATTGAAATTACATCTTACCACAAATATTTAACTAAGAAAGAATATATACATGAAATTTATAGACACCACATAAAAATATATAGTTCCGATTTGATCTTAGTTTTATAAGACATAAATACAAATTTAAACTAACAATACTTACATAATAAACTTTCAAATCTGACCTTTATAATAAAATTGTTGTATGTAAATATACATTTAAATATCTAATACTACTACTACTACTACTAATAAAATTATTATCAAAATTGTATTCCAAAAGCTCAAATCTGACATTATAATTTTTATAAAGACATATACAAATTTAAATAACTATAATACTATTAATAATACTTACATCATAATAAATCAACTTTCAAATCTGATAAAATATATAAATATACAAATTTAAACCACATAATAATAATAACAACAACAACAATACAGCTTAATTGTCTACAATTTCTATTGTTTATATACACAACTTACGAGCTTCCTTTAAATTTTATGTACTTTTGTTTCTTAATGTACTAGTTAAAATGCAACTAACTGGCTGACTGGTGGTATGACATTAAGACAAATAAAACCTAAAGAGATGTCTTTCCACCTGTATTGTCTGAACCGATGCTGACCGTACCACTTTCCTTGTTAACCTGGGAATGGCCATACGTTTGCTTTTTGGTGGCCACATGTTTAACACTGGAAGGGTAATGTTCTTTTTGTGTGGAACGGTTCCTTTGGTGGCTCCCCCTTGCAACTCTGATCCTCGAGAGCTGCCTTGTGCATCTCCAAGCCACGTTTTCTTCGGTTCTGAGGCAGTGGTGGATCTGATGGCTTTTTGGCCTGTGGGAAGGGAAGACCTTCCCTTAGGCGGTAGTGAGCGATTGCTGTTGGCCTGTTGACAAAACAGAAGGGAAGACCATCCGAGGGCACTGGTGGAGCTTTTGCTGTTTTGGCCTGGTGAAGGGAAGACCATCCTGGAGGCAATGTTGATGTCTGATCTTTTGCCTGGTGGAAGGGAAGACCAGCCTTAGTTCATGTTGGAGCTGATGGCGGTTTGGCCTGTGAAGGAAGACCATCCCTGAGGCATTGGTGGAGCTGATGGCTGTTGGCCTGTGGAAGGGAAGACCATCCCTGAGGCATTGGTGGAGCTGTGGCTGTTGGCCTTGGTGAAGGGAAGACCTCCCTGCGCATTGGTGTAGGCTGATGGCTGTTGGCCTGGTGGAAGGGAAGACCATCCCTGAGGCAGTGGTGGAGCTGATGGCTGTTGGCCTGGTGGAAGGGAAGACCATCCCTGAGGCAGTGGTGAGCTGATGGCTGTTGGCCTGGTGGAGGAATCTATCCGAGGCGGTGTGGCTCTGATGGCTGTTGGCCTGGTGGAATGGAGCCACCCTGAGGCAGATGGTGGAGCGTTTGATTAGCTGGTGCCTGGTGGAAGGGAAGACACCCCTGAGGCGGGTGTGGAGGCTGATGGCTGTTGGCCTGGTGGAAGGGAAGACCATCCCTGAGGCGGTGGTGGAGCTGATGGCTGTTGGCCTGGTGGAAGGGAAGACCATCCCTGAGGCAATGGTGGAGCTGATGGCTGATACGGCAGAAAAGACCAATCAGGCCAGGTATGCCACCCAGGAAAGTGCTGAGCCCCAGGCCAGAAAAAATGTTTGTGTGCTGCAGGAGTGCCAGATGGAAATGCGCCTCCTAGCCCAGTGTCTGTGTGTACAATTGAAGATGCTGCAGTTCCAGTTCGCGCATATTTTCGTTGGCGAATAACTGCCTCACCCTCCCGATTTTCAGGCTCCTGGAACTCAATGGGAACATGCTTATGTTCAACAGGTGCTGATGGGAGCACTTTAGGCTTTAGTAGTGGCTCAGTCGCTAAATCAACCTGCTGGGGAAGCTCCACTCCTTGCAACAAAGTGTCCCGATCAGTTCTTTTCTGTCGGTCTAAAAGCCTGGGGAAAAAAACAAGCATTTTTAGCTTATAGCACAACTGCTTTTAAAATTACAACTTTATCCTACAGTACTCTCACATGAAGCATTAGTTAATGTATATATTAAATATTGCATTATCATGCAAATAAATCCTGAATGGGACTGTGTTTTCAACACCCTTCAGTGATGACCAGCTAGATGTACATTATCTAAAATGCTTGATTCTGGTTGATCAGTTGCAACATTCCAAGGTCTGTCTTTCCCCAATATTGACTGTAGATTATAGCAACAATGAATAACAAATGCTCATCTGGGTCTCACAGGATTTGAATGAAAAGAGAATTCATGGTGTGATTCAAGAGATGATTGAAATACCCTGCTGGGCTTCAGATAACCAGATGAGTAACCGTTACACAGCACTACTACCTGATTACGGTCATTATTGTTTGAACCTGACCTTGGAATGTCACAACTGACCAATCAGAATCTAGACATGAGAGCTGTGTAATATTAAGCAATAACGTATTCCAACCATTAATATTGATGTAAAGTTGCTGTGAAAAAATGTATACATTTAATCTATGCAATATACAAATTTGGAATTAGAATAGCTCATTCAGTAGTTGTTACTGAATTGCACTTGTTCATGGGAATGTACTACTAAAGTGAACTCAGGAAGCCAAGAACCAACTCACCAAGATGATACTGTAGTATTGTTGATCGTAACTAGCACCAAGTTGGTCTTGTCCAGCACTTCTCTGCAGTCTTCAAGCAGCTGCTTGATGTGACGTCATCACAGTTGCCTGAGGAATTGGGAAGATTTTGCCCTTGTTGTCTTTAGGCCTGTTTCTGGCTTCCCTGAATTCCTTCAAAAGCTTGAGTGTGACGCATTCTGAAATCCTGTTGACATCAGGTCTCTGGGCAGCCTGGCCATGAATGCATTGATTGTATTACGTTTGATGTTAATATTCCATGGTTCGTTATAGCTTTGTAAACATATAGACTAATTAGGTTTTTGAATTTTATGCAGATTAAAATGAGGCAATGTGGGATACTTTATGATGGCACACACTGTAAAAAAAGGTCCTAGATCATGATTCTTCACAATTCTCTTTTTTTTTAGCCTTACAGAGGAATTAAACTATTACACAGGCAGCATGAAATAAGACTCAAGTTTAACACAGGTGCTCTACAATTTAACTCACCTCTCAGCCGCTTGCTGACCAGGGGCTGAGCCACTACGCTTCCGAGAAGCTCTCCAGCGACCTGGCAAGACATTTTTCTTGCACTTAAGGGAATACGTGGAGGGGGACCGATCAATGGCACGCAGACACCAATACAACCGCAAGATCTCTGCTTTCTCGTTGGTTGACAAAGCAGTGATAGTGCGGTTGAGGCTGACAAGGTACCCTGCCAGGTTATCCACTGCCTCCCATCCAGGAACACCCCTTGAATCACATCTACTGTCCTGAAAATGGGATAAAACAAAATCCTGCATTACAAAATAGTTCATTAACAGTTTTTTGATATACCATTCTTAACAAATTACAAGCATCAGCATCAAGTATTAGAAACTTTACCGGAGCTGATGTGCTGGGCCCAGCGCAGGAAATGTCTTCAATGTCAGGACTGTAAGAGCCACCACTTGGAAGACTGGTTTCCTAGATTATTTTTAAACATTTGTAAGAGAAGAACAAAATTGGGTTACAAAACTGAGTGTTCAAAAAGTTTACTAGTTTTAATAAGTGGTCATACTTTAAAAAAAAGTTTCTTTAGTTAAGGATGGTCAATGCATTAATATGACCTAACAATGAGCACTACATTTCCAATATTTGTTAATCTCAGTTTACATTAGTTAGTTTTAGGTTCATTAAGGTTAGCATTTTGAAGTTAATCAGCTTGGTAATGCGGAGATTAGATTCTTTATTAGTTCATGTTAACAGTTGTGGTTAGCTAATGTTAAAAAACTTAACTTATTGTACAGCATTACCTAATAATCTTTTAATTAACTGAATAATTTAATTAATTGCTCATTTAAACTAACATTCCTATGCAATTTTAAATTAAGAATAATCAAGAAAATTGACATTACCAGAGAGGAGATCAATGAATCATCATGACTGCTGGAACTGCCATGGGTGTGTGCATCTAAATTGATGTCTGCTGCATCACATATTGTAACATCCAGACACTCATCCTGCTGAACGTCAACCTGCTTCTCTGGTGGAGTGATTTCAACATGCTCCAGTGGAGAAAGCAGGTCTCCTCTGTCAGATTGCGCCAGCAGGTACTCCACAGCTATACGCTCATCTGCCATAAAGAGTCATTAAACATTTTGTAATAAGAGGAATATATCAGGCTAAACCAGTACAGTGCATGCATGTGACGAATGTAGTGTTGCTAATGAATAACCAATAGTGGGTGCATTTTTTAATACGCGCGTGACAACCGCATATGTGATTGATGTCAGTAGGCTATAATCGATTATGGTCTATTAATGCAACGATGCAGAATTGTCCATGTCCATATCGCGATGCATCGATGCAATGATTAATTTCAACACCCCTAGCATTCAGGCAGCATGCAATCTCACAGCAATGCTTGGAATTACTATTGTAAGAGAATATACAAATGTTGAATCTTACCAGTGGGTTTCCCAGGGGGCATGAATTCTGGCAGGAGAGTACATCCGAGGACTCTGTTGCTGAGGACGTTCATGTGGGACATTAAACGTACATCATAGATTTTAGTGTGTGATGTACCACTCATGTCCACAGCCTGATGAGCCCGGTTAATGTTCCATCTCGATGCACCCTCAAGCATGTACATTTGAGTATGAAGAGCATTACATCTCCACCCTGAAAGACAAAATGTTTCACATGGTTAAAATACCATTATAAACCCCCCTCAAAACTATGAGGCCTAAGAAAAAGTTTCAACTGATAGGTAAACACTTATCCAGTTGTATAAGATTTAAGTTAATTTACTTCTGACCAAAATCTGTTCAAATTTTATGCCTTATTTTGTGGCAATTTTTCTGTCATTTTAAAAATGGTATTTGATGTTTTTCAAGGTATCGTTCGAAGTTCCAATATTGTGACAATACTACTTAAATATACACGATATTGTCTTATCATTTCAATTTACCTGGAATAAAAGTGCACTGGTGGCGATGAAAGCTCTCCAGAGAAGACGACCCTCTGCCACACCTCAGTACATCCAGAACCTTGTCTCCCTTCTGTAACCCGGAGCCCAGTTTCGTATAAAGCTGAACCGCAGGTGGATCTTGGATGCAGGGTAAATGCTTCTGTTGCACCTCCCACACGTGCGTCATGCTCTCCGGACTGATGAGGTGCAGACCAGTCGTGTCAGTCAGTTCCCACATGGAGTCCAGCAGTCCTTGAATCAAGGCACGAGTTTCTTCAACTCCCCGTGTCCTCCTCCTGCAGTGCTTGGCCAGCTCACTGGAGGTGATGCTTGACAGGATTTGGGCCTCTGTCGGAATATGCCCCCCATGTTTTTTTAAAAGCATGGTCTTTTTTGCCTCTTTAAGACGAGAGATGTCATCCTTGTCCCATTCAAAGATACAGCTGGACAACTTGGAGCAGAAAGTGCCATACAGTGGATGGTGCTCCGTTGTAAGACCCGCAGTGAACCGTCGCATAAAGTGGAAGACATCAAGACGCACTGTGACCTTCCATGGTCGAAACCAGGTAAGAACTGGAGTCACACCTACACCAATGAGAAACAAGGAAAGAATCTATCCATTTTCTTAGATTTAAATTTGCACCATTAAACAAATATGCTAATCCAGTTTAAAATACGTTTTTGTTTTATTGATTGCAAACAGTGAACTGGGGTTCTCATGCTAAATTTTTTATTTTAAATAGTTCTAAAAAATTCTCCTTAGGAAAATTTCTTAAGAAATATGAACAAACACCTGAACAAAAGCCATGTAAATTAACTTTCTAAATTAGTGGAAACCATGCAGATCTGCGATTTATTCTCATTCAGAAACTTGCCTGAAATGCTTGCTAATATGAATTAGAAACGTATTAACAGCATTCCAAACATTCCTATCAGGAAAAGTTATAAAGCTACAAACCCGTCCCGCTGCAGCAGTCCCTGTCAACATAAATCACAGCTGGCTCTGGCTCCCCAGCATCCTTGTATCGCTTCACGATGCCCTGACACAACTCATCCAGACCGGCTCCCTCACCAGTTGTAAGGACAGAGTTCAGGACTTGGCCAAACTCATTGCCAACGTTGGTCATCCAGGTAGCAGTGTCCGCAATGCCACCAGCAAGCTTTTTAGTGATCTATATAAATACATAAGCACATCGGGTATAATCACTGAAGATATATACACACACACCCACACATCACACACACACACACACATGTATATTGTATATATAGAACTTCCCTTTTTTGGTAGTAATCAAAGCGTTCAGGATGCTACATATGTTGATTGTAGACCACCTTTAGCTCATCAAGGTGACTCAGAATTTCGTTGGCATGGGCGGTCTCAAACCACTGTGCCAGAGGTAGGGGGCAAAAAGGTGGTGGCTGCTCATAAACCACTTCCAGTTGGGTCAGAGCACATCTGTTTTTGTGAAGCTCACAGTCCGTCAGGTAATCTATAGTCCGCCTTGCCCACTCCTCGCTATGAATTTCTTCCAGCGCTTGCTGCAAGTAACTGGAGCTGTTTCCTGCAGTTCTAGGCTTCAGCAAGGTCACACACTTCCTGTCAAGGGCAAGGTGAGTGGTGAGAACAGCGGGGAATTTATTTCTGTGGGAGGGATCCAGTTGTTTAAGGATCTCTGAACTCCAAGGGCAGACAGGAATCATACACTTACTGCAGCGAGGGTAGTCTACTCCAATTAAGTAGTATCTGGAGTCAACATCAATGACTTCCCTCACTTTAGTGTAGATACCTGAATGGTGCATCTTCCTATTGCACTGTGTGCATTTCAGAGGAATACCCACATCCTCATAGGGGCCCACAGAAACATCCGCTGCCTGAAGTAACTGCTTGGATCAGGCAGTGAAGTAGTAGGCTTGCTGGGACTTGGTGGATGAAACCAGTTTTGGAAAAACTGCTGCTTCAGTCGCCCTGTGCTGTCATACAGACACTGAGCTATCCACTTCTGGTCTGCTGGTTTGATCACGCGACAGAACTGCTTGGGGAGAAAACTCACCCAGTTCACTTCTGGAGGCCTCAGTGATGGAGTGTGAAGTGTAGTTTGTGGAGCTCCTTGCTGCTCTTCGATGTATGCAGGTGACTGAGCAGTCGATGTTGTGGGAGATACTGCTGGTGGATCCACAGATGGTCTGTCTTGGTCTGAAAGACTAATCAAACGATGATGATTATCAATGTGGTGAAGCAGTCCAACTGCACCCCACACTTTTGCACCACACTGGTCACAGCATTCTTGGACATGGTAGTCTGATAGATGTTCAGTGAAACCCTCCACATCAACGTCTTTGCTACAAAGAGTACACTTAATTGAACTGCTGCTCTGAGGGGCCGGTCTGGAGCCGTCACTGCTCTGAGGGGCCGGTCTGGAGCCGTCACTGCTCTAAGGGGCCGGTCTGGAGCCTGCACTGCTCTGAGGGGCCGGTCTGGAGCCTGCACTGCTCTGAGGGGCCGGTCTGGAGCCTGCACTGCTCTGAGGGGCCGGTCTGGAGCCTGTACTGCTCTGAGGGGCCGGTCTGGAGCCTGCACTGCTCTGAGGGGCCGGTATGGAGCCGGCACAGCTCAATGGTCCTGCCCGCATGCCTGCACTGCTGAGGGGTCCTGCCCGCACGCCTGCACTGCTCAGGGGTCCTGCCTGCACGCCTGCACTGCTCAGGGGTCCTGCCCGCACGCCTGCACTGCTCAGGGGTCCTGCCTGCACGCCTGCACTGCTGAGGGGTCCTGCCTGCACGCCTGCACTGGTCAGGGGTCCTGCCTGCACGCCTAATGCGGTCTGCTCAGCTGACTTGGGGAGAAGAAAAAAAAAAAGAAAAAAAAAAGGTTAGTTTTTCCTGATTATATTGTAAACAATGTTCTTTTAGCCTTAAAAAAAGGTGCATCATTTGGTACTAAAATATCTAATGCCTCTAAATGATCAAAATCAAAACTTTGCTGAAAAACATGAACACAATTACTACATGCCTTCTGTCATTTGATTCATACTTTACATTTTTTAGAAACAAAGACATTTTAGAATATTGTAAAAACACCCACCTTCAGGTCTTCATACAAGTAGAATTTCACTTAATTGTACTGACGTACAATTACTGCATAACTTACAAAACGTAATGTATAAAATGTTAGAATATTTCAAGCATTACAGCACAAATAATGAGCATTTTTCTGTTATGAAAAAAATTAATAAATTAGTAATCACATTTATCATTACATACCTTATGGTACCCGCATTTGCAGGGGATTCTTTTGCCAAAGATATCGTAAACACGGGTCTGTCTGTGTAATGGGCAGTTATTAATTTTTTCCAAGGCATCCTTCCACTTCTTTGCCCCTGGCTTCTTGCCTGTAGTGAAGTGGTACTTCCCTTGGGCATACTTCAACATGATGTCATGCCAGTAGGAGTCAGGTTTACCTGTCTTAGTCATGTCTATATATAAAACAACAGGGTAAATATCAGACAACTTGAGACAGACACAAATTAAGTGAAATTTAAAAAAAAAAACACAAAAAAAGTAAAAGAAAATGACTTTTGTTTAGCTAGAAGGGTGTTTTGACCCATGGATGCTTGTTTGATTATATACCTAGATGGTTGTATAGATAAATTGTGTAAATTATGTATATGTTTGTTAATTGACTATTGCCTGTAGCACACTTTTTTTTAAATTACATGGTGAATATAATGAATAATGACGTATAAACTAAATAAAATAAAATAAATTAATTAAAACAAATAAATCCAAGACAGTAAAAAGTGCAAAAAAATGTGTAAAAAGCATAGTAATTACGTGAAAATTATAACATAATATTACGTAGGTTATTCGGCAGTATTGACATACATTTTATTTTACATAACTTACCGTTTACTTTTACTTAAGAGATAACCTGTTGTGTTCACAACATTCGCAAAGACAAACTTTGATAAACTTTAAAGCGTATTTAACCGTCTTGGCGCTTATCAAAAAAAAAAAAGCCGCAAAATTTTTCGGGTTGCATTTTAGTTATTACACTTTTAAAATACAAAACACGTCCGCACTCTGTATTTTTAAAGTACATTCTTCATCATCATCATCCCCATATCATCGTTGTATATAAGGAATTACGGCTATGTGGTTGCAAAATGAATGGCCACCGCGATTTATATCACTATATCGCCCAAAATATAGCCTCTAATATCTATACAAGTTTAGCGTTAAACCACCAAATTAAGAACAATGTTATCTAAATTACACGAGTGCAACGTAAGCGGTTGAGATTGAACCATAGTGTCAAACGAAGCTACGTCGCGTACCGCTTCATTATCACATTATACTGTACTCACCTGCACACAATCCGAAGATGTACAATTGATTAAAATATTGAAAAATATTAAAACTATCTCGCGTTACAATTTGATGGACGTCAGTGTAAAACGACAAACCCGCGCTTTGGTACTCGCACTTTTTATAGATGTAGTCACATGACAATGTTTCGACCAATGGCTGCTTTGCCCCGTTGATTGACTGTTAGGATTGTTAGGACCTGAGTTAGGACTTGTTCCGAATGTGTTCGGACTTGTAACAAATGGTTAGGACTTGTTCCGAATGTGTTAGGACATGTAACAAATGGTTAGGAATGGTTAGGCTGTCCGATCGCTGGCGGGTAGAGACACCCGAGACTGATGCCCCGGTGCCTGTAAGAGGGCACTATGAGAATTTTCTCCTTGGGTTGTGTGGATCAATGCTGAGAGGTCACTCGCTCTGTGGGCAGGAAGGACAGGTCTCGGGCCTCTGCACAATTGAAGTGTGGCTCGAAAAGCAGAGGGACCTTCAGGGTCAGAAACAGCCCAAGGATACAAACCACCAGTTGAAAGGCACAGCTGGGATTCGAACACAGGATCTCCTGTTTACAAGACAGGGGCTGTACCGTAAGCACTGCGCCCATGTGAACTAATCCATGCCAGGGGTAGGCAAGTTCGGTCCTAGAGAGCCGCAGTCCTGAAGAGTTCAGCTCCAACCGTAATCAAACACACCTGAACAAGCTAATCAATGTCTACAGGATTACTAAGGCTATTGGCAGGTGAGTTTTTTTTCAGGGTTGGAGCTGAACTCTGCAGGACTACGACTCTCTAGGACAGAACTGGCCTAACCCCTGGTCCAGCCAATCATTTTTCGGCAGAAGCTGAGGGGTGGTTTTGCCAAAGAATGGCTAAGGCCTGCGGCGATACAAAAGTGGCCGTATAGGAGGGCAGTGATCTCTCAAAAGGCACCGCTGGGATTCGAACCCAGGATCTCCTGTTTACTAAACAGGAGCTTTAACCAACTAAGCCACGGCACCAGCTACAAGTGTGTTGCACACTTAGGGCGATGTAAGGGATCCAAGCATCGAGAAAGTCCAGAGATAGCGGGGCAGGAACTGGAAGGCTTAAGAGTGTGTTGGTAAGGTAGCACGGGAAACAGGCAAAAAAACAATATGTTTGCGCACATCAATTTAGAGTAATTTTTCTTAGACTGTACAACAATAATTACTTTTTGCCATTATTGTACGGGGCTAGCGATGTAGACGTGAAAAACACAATGACATGTAGAAAGGCATGATTGGAGCTTCAGGTTTTTGCCTTTCCTTTAGCCACAAAAGCCCTGCCTCCGTGGCACTCACACCGACCCCTGTGCCTGGCCAATGCCTCTGTGGGCAGGACGGAAAGGTCCTCGGGCCTCTGCACAATTTAAGTGTGGCTCGAAAAGCAGAGGGACCATCAGGGTCAGAAATAGCCCAAGGAGACAATCCACCAGTTGAAAGAGGCCAGAGACTCGCGGGCAAGGAACTGGACAGCTTAAGAGTGTTTGTTGGTTAAGGCTAGCAGGGATACAACAAAAACTACTGGTTATGTGCACATCAATTTAGAGTAATTTTTCTTAGACTGTACAACAATAATTACTTTTTTGCCATTATTGTACGGGGTAGGTGTAGACGTTAATAAAACACAATTGAACATGTAGAAAAAGCAATTGATTGTGAGCTTCCGGTTTTTGCTCTATCCCTTCTAGCCACAACCGCCTGCTGCCGTTGCACTCCACGCTACCCCTGTGCCTGGCCAATGCCTCTGTGGGCAGGACGGAAAGGTCCTCGGGCCTCTGCACAATTTAAGTGTGGCTCGAAAAGCAGAGGGACCATCAGGGTCAGAAATAGCCCAAGGAGACAATCCACCAGTTGAAAGAGGCCAGAGACTCGCGGGCAAGGAACTGGACAGCTTAACCCTCTGAGGTCGATTAACGCGGATACGCGTTTTGAGGCATCTTCTCCTGATCACACCGAAAATAACTTAAATTACACTTTCAGTTTTGATCTTACAGATAAGAGCAATACATCAATCGAATCTGTAAAGGGTCTACTTTTATTTGTATACACACATAATAACAACAGAACTTTGTGCATTTATAAAATAAAGAAAACAAACAGGGTGTGCTGTCTGCCGCCTTGGTCTGCGTAATCTTTATTTAGAAACGCGTCATTAAAATGAACTGTAACTCAGCAAATACTCAACAAAGAGACATGAGAGAGATATCTATAGAAAGCTTGACATGTCTACTTTTAAACTAAGCAAGTCTTATCGAAAGCAAATATTCTGTGATAAAGTAATCCATATGAAACCAACGCGATGTCCAGTTTTTCACGTCTCCCTTCATTATCTCTAATGCGACCACGCCCACGCGCTGAGCGCTATTGATATTATAATCATCCACGTGAAGCGCGGCGTGTAAACGCCCACATCACAGTAAACAAAGCAGCAAGCTTTACTGTTCGTGTCGCGCTGAGAGGAATAAGACAGAATTCACCTCAAAAAGCTTTGGATAACCTAGGAAAAACATTAGTAAGTCTTTTTATTAACCTACTTGTATTAGTTTTCACATAACTTGTACATATTTTACTAGTTACTTTTTCCAAACCATGATTCCTGATTAAATGTATAATCAAGTGAAACATTATGAAGTTTCATTCACAGCATCTAAATGTCACGATGCCAGGATGTTTTTTTATGTTCTATAACAGACAGAAATATGATATAAAAGTTATATGAGTTATAATGTTACTAGCCTAGTGTCAGTAAGAATGATTAGTCAAAACTTGTGTTAGGATATTCTCTGTTCACGAATATACTGTAGCTATATATGTTTATAATTATAGTTTTTGGATTGTATTGGCCTACATGCAAAGCATGCTTGTGTTTGTGAATGTAACTAAGCTTCTGTTCATGAATATGTGCTCTGGTGTAAATATTTTGAATGTATACCCGTCCGTTGTCTTCTGGCGTCATGCTGCCTGCCTGTTGCACCTGTTTCCTTTTCGTTTAGGCCTGTGGTGCATCCCCGGATCTTGCACACCGGCACAGCCGTCGTTCCGTTTGGTTTGCTTGGAACCTATCTCCTGCGTTCGGGCCCCCGTCTCGTAATTGTCTTAGTTCCAGAATATGGGTATATTCCTCTGTGGTTGATAGTGTAAAATGTAGACTCGGCTTCTCATGAAGCTTATGCATACTATTCAAACTTGGTACTGTGGGGATAACCACTTTTGCTTTACCTGCATCCTCTCATAGGAAGGGGTGGGGCGACTCGTCCAGTTGTCAACTCCGTTTCCGAAGTGTGCATTCCACTATGTACAGATGTTACTTCTTTCATTTGTTTCGTTACTTTTGGTAAAAATAGTTTGCTATGTGGTATGTGTTTCTTCTGTTATCAGATATTAGATAGTATCACGTGGAACTTCATAATAATGGTAAGAATGTAGTTTGTGTAAACAGCATGATGGTTTTTTATTGCAGTGTGAGAATAACCGTGCAAAAGAATGTTGCAAATGAGGGAGCCAAAGCAAATCAAGAGCACTGGTCATGGAAACCAGAGACTGACGCTGACATGTTCCACAGGCTCTGAGATTTCTGCCCCGCACAAGAGCCTGGACCACAGCTAAGACCATGTGATGCACACACTCCCAAAATGATGTGATAATTATATATATATATATAAACTACAAACAAAAAATAGATACATTACTTTTTCCTCATTCTTTGTAGCAATTCCCTCTCAGTCACACACCTGACGGAATGGCTCATTATGCAGCTCATTATGTGGGCCTTTGTCTTCTTAGGTGTGAATCACTCATTATACATGACCATTCACGCCCCCTCGCATATTCCTTTTCTACACAAAAAGTGTCTTAGAAAATTTAAATCAATATATTGTTTTCTGTGAGTGAGTAAACAAGATGATTTTCACATCATTCTGATGAAAAAATTCTAGACTTCAAGATCAGTTCTCACTAGTCCTTGTGAAAAGCTGTCTGAGGTGTTATGGGCCTTATTTTCAGTGACTTTAATTTTTGTTTTTTCACTCTGAAGCCCGCATAAACGTTGTTTCTCAAAACCAACCATCACTCCTCCGTGGGCTCACTATTTTAGCCCAGTTTGTGCTGATTATGGTGATACTAAACTTAGTCATTAAAATGTTTATTAGCAACTGAAAAAAGCACAAATGTCAGGACATGTCAAAACTTCTCCAGGGCCCAAAACACCCTCAGACCCCAGAGGGTTAAGAATGTTTGTTGGTTAAGGCTAGCAGGGATACAACAAAAACTACTGGTTATGCGCACATCAATTTAGAGTAATTTTTCTTAGACTGTACAACACTAATTACTTTTTTGCCATTATTGTACGGGGTAGGTGTAGGCATGAGGTGGGGCAGTTTGTTAATGGAACCGCCTGCTGCCTTTGCACTCCTTGCTACCCCTGTTCAGAGTCCGATCTCAGAAAAGCATGCTTTTGACGCGTGCGAGCGCTGACAAAGGCACCGCTGGGATTCGAACCCAGAATCTCCTGTTTACGAAACAGGCGCTTTAAACAACTAAGCCACGGCACCAAAAGGCAAGCACAGCTTCCGGGAGGGCGGCTCAGAAGATCGTGCCATCCAGCGGTGAAGCTAATGGTCCGCGGGCCTGGACAGCTTAAAACAGCTTATCTACAACTTTCTGTTGCCGGAGTGCAACAGTGTGCAGTATAAGGCTTAACAAAAACCCAAATTACACAACTCGAACCCACAACCTTTGAATGGCCTCATCTGGCAATCTAGAAGTCCAATGCGCTACCCATTGCGCCACAGAGACTGCTGCGGTGCCTGTAAGAGGCACATGAGGATACAAACCACCAGTTGAAAGGCACAGCTGGGATTCGAAACCAGGATCTCCTGTTTACAAGACAGGTGCTTTTACCAGCTAAGCCACTGCACCCATGTGAACTAGTCCATGCCAGGGGTAGGCAAGTTCGGTCCTAGAGAGCCGCAGTCCTGCAGAGTTCAGCTCCAACCGTAATCAAACACACCTGAACAAGCTAATCAATGTCTACAGGATTACTAAGGCTATTGGCAGGTGAGTTTTTTTTTCAGGGTTGGAGCTGAACTCTGCAGGACTACGACTCTCTAGGACAGAACTTGCCTACCCCTGGTCCAGGCAATCATTTTTCGGCAGAAGCTGAGGGGTGGTTTGCAAATGACCAATGCCCCCCGCTCCACCCAGAAGCCCGTCATGAGACAGTCACCACGCTGTTCTAAGATTTAGGGACGTGAGGCAACCTTTAGCTCCCTCTATAGGCGTGGTGATGGACACTGGCTTGACTTAGGCAAGTAGTCTGGCTTTAGTGTCAGTGGGCTGTCAAGGCAGCTTACAGAGCTGCTGTCTTCTTGTGGGAAAGAGNCCATTTATGGCTTCTACATCTTCTACCGACCCACCGATAGCGAGCCAGAGACTCGCGGGCAAGGAACTGGACATCTTAAGAGTGTTTGTTGGTTAAGGCTAGCAGGGATACAGCAAAAACTACTGGTTATGCGCACATCAATTTGGAGTAATTTTTCTTAGACTGTACAACAGTAATTACTTTTTTGCCATTATTGTACAGGGTAGGTGTAGGCATGAGGTGGGCAGTTTGTTAATGGAACCTCTTGCTGCCTTTGCACTCCTTGCTACCCTTGTTCAGAGTCCTATCTCAGAAAAGCATGCTTTGGACTCGTGCGAGCGCTGACAAAGGCACCGCTGGGATTCGAACCCAGAATCTCCTCTTTTTTATTTATGTAACCGAAACAGTGTTTACCTTCGCCGTTTTTTTTTACACTACAGATGCATAACACATTAATTATTAACTAATAATAAAATCATACATTGTCCTTTTAAACTATTTTATGGGTCTCTCATTGTATTTTTCTTATTTTGTGCCATATTTGAATGTATAGATGCAAATTTGTTTATCTGTATTTTATTGTTTTAGTTGATATGTATCTCTTCTGCAGTCCTTGCAGAGTTCATATCTCAATCCGTTACACTTCAAACACACCATTGAACAAGCTAATCTTAATGTCTACATGATTTGTACTAAGCTATTTGGCAATGGTGGTTGTTTTTTTCAGGGGTTGGAGCTTACCCTTCTGCTAGGCCTTTACGCTCTCTCTAGACAGAACTGCCTTAGCCATGATGTCCTCTCGTTCCACTGCAATTATCATTATGATTTTTTTTTCGGCAGAAGCTGAGGGGTGGTTTGCAAATGAAATGGCCTACAGGCCTTGCGCTCGATCAAAAGCTGGCCTTGTCTAGTAGGTGCACGTGATCTCTCAAAAGGCACCGCTGGGATTCGAACCCAGGATCTCCTGTTTACTAAACAGGCGCTTTAACCAACTAAGCCACGGCACCAGCTACAAGTGTGTTTACTGGGAGGGCGAGTAAGAGGATCAAAGCATCCAGAGAAGAGGCCAGAGACTCGCGGGCAAGGAACTGGACAGCTTAAGAGTGTTTGTTGGTTAAGGCTAGCAGGGATACAACAAAAACTACTGGTTATGCTCACATCAATTTAGAGTAATTTTTCTTTTTAATAATGACATGTGTACAAATATAATTCCTTTTTTGACATTAGTATTGTACGGTGTAGGTTGTATGACTTAAAAAAACCCGATTTGATACATGTTGGTAGATATAAAATGTCAATGTTGATTTGTGAGCTTTTTATCTGGTTTTTTGCACTCTATACCTCTTCTATATGCCCCACAAACGTCGGTGGGCCTTCTGTGCCTGTTGCATCTCCCCCGCTCCCCTGTTCCTGCCAATGCCGTTCTAGGTGGTCAGGACGGAAAGGTCCTCGGCCTCTTGCACCATTTTAAGTGTGGCTAGAAAAGCGAGGGACCATCAGGGTCATAAAATGAGCCCAATGGAGACAATCCACCAGTGAAAGAGGCAGAGAACTCGCTGGCAATGAATTGGACGCTGTAAGAGTGTTTTTTGGTTAAGGTCGTGCTGCAGAGATATCAACAAATCAACCTACTCTGGTTATGTCTCACATCATATTTAGATTAATTTTTTTTTAGACTGTACAATCACTAATTACTTTTTTTTTTTTTTTTGGGGCCAAATTATTGTACGGGGTAGGTGTAGGCATGAGGTGGGGCAGTTTGTAAATGGAACCGCCTGCTGCCTTTGCACTCCTTGCTACCCCTGTTCAGAGTCCGATCTCAGAAAAGCATGCTTTGGACGCGTGCGAGCGCTGACAAAGGCACCGCTGGGATTCGAACCCAGAATCTCCTGTTTACTAAACAGGCGCTTTAACCAACTAAGCCACGGCCC